>KZ506423.1:88759-107122 GCA_002844005.1 Limosa lapponica baueri
ATTCAGGTTTATACTTAAGGTAAAGAAAAGAAGTGTGAGGATGGAGACTTTCAAAAGGGAACAGAAGGATCTGGTCTTGAAGATGGTAATGGACACTGTGGCAGTGTAGGGAAACCTCTACTCACTTATCTGTGGTTATTCATCTTTGGGCAAATTCACCTTGGCAGCTACAAAATACAGCTCACATCTTGAATGGAAGGCTGCTCAGGTAGCACGGTTGAAGGGAAAAGAGTTGATCCATTTTTGGTTTCTTGGTCTGAGAGAGATTTATGACTCCAGTATTGATGTTTGTTTTCCTCACTAGCAGATGATTGAGTGAGACTGACAGCAACAGATCTCTCAATAAAAATTCCAGTTCACTAAAATGAGCTTTAGAAAAACCACCATCAGACAAGATGATGGAAACCAAAAGGAAGGAAATACAGAACCAGATGGCAAAAGCAAAGAAATGTAGGACCAGATGGCAAAGTCCAAAGTACTTATGTACACAAGTTTTTCAACATGTTATAAAGAAATAGTTTACAGCATACAGTCTTCTGCATAATTCTTGTCAGATTGCTGTTCTGACAATTACATCTTGGCCCTTGTTTCCTGCTGTGTTCCTGTGCTGGTCATCTTTGGTCTGTAAAACTAACAAAGACTACAGATTTGAGCTCTAGAGGAGTACTGAAGAGGGGGAGCAGTACCATTTCCACATTATGGATGGAGAAAATTATACATATGCCTTACATCCAGCTTTAAATTTCAAGGGAAAGAATAATTTAACTTTTGCTCTAGGAGCATAGAGGTTAGTTATCTACTTCCAGATAGTCTAGAAGTACCTGTCACCAGTGGGAAGAAATATACATCTTCAGAGGGTGAAAACAACCTTTAGAAAAGTGCCTGGGAGAGGGCTTGGGTTATCATGGGACAATCTGTCCTGCTTGCCACTGAGGTTGCTTGACTGAGTAGCTCAGGCTAAAGACCTTGCTTTTAGCTGGCGAAAATTAGATGAAATACATCACATCTCAAACACGTCAGTGGACAAAAGGGAACCAGGACTCATAACCACAGGGTCATCCTTCTTCCCTCACTGAGCCACTAGGAAGGGTTTACTACCTACTGTTTAAATCCAAACCAAACCTTTTGTCACCTGCCAGCAACTCAAGGATAACAATACTGTGAGAAAAGTGATAACTGCTTGATAACACAATGAACTCTCAACTTCTTCTCACTTAGGTACTTTTTTCCTGATCTAGGAGATGTCTCGCTTCAAAAATCTGGGTTCCTTTCATGTGGAGCCCACACAAAAAGGGAGGAAAGAGAGACTCAAGAGCTCAAAAGGCTTTCTATGCTTTCCAATATCCACCCTACCTCTAATATTAAGACTGATCCTTCCTTGATATGGCCTTTAGGGTCTCACTTCCTCCAGTGGCCAAGCCGAGCTGGTCAGAAGGAGGAATGTTCTTCAACTTCAGCCCTCTTCCCTCGAGGTGTGATTCAGTTTTCCACGGGAGTCTTTGCTGTTGCCATCACAAGGCAAAATGAGGTGTAGATATTACTCCTAGTGCATATTTGCTCTCAGTTCCATCAAAATCCAAGTCTTCTTGTCTGTCATGAACTATAAAAAATCCTTACATTTGCAATTTTCTGTTAAATGAGTAGTTCATGGGTTTCTTCAATCTTACTATTAGAAACTGCCCCTGTAAAGTGAAACGATTCACTGTGTTTTATGGATAAATAGTTGCCTAAGTGTTAATTTTATATTTACCCCCGTGAGTACCTTTATTTACAAGAATTAAATGCATTTCAAGACCCTTCTTTACTTAGCTGGGATACATAAAACCTTCCTTTTAAATCAAGCAGATTTTTAATGACCATCTTTAATAATTAATGGAACATATTACCAAGGGGTTCAAAATTATAATTGAGTTCTTTTTTTTCCTGCAGAGGAGCCAGTTGAATCATATGAACACCTCTCCTTAAAGGTTTTACGTGCTTGGGAAGAAATCCCTGGAGCTGGATACCAACTGGTCCCAGAGCACATTGAGACTCGGCCTCTCTACCATAAGGATAAGCCAGGCATGGAACAGGTAGAGCAGCTCAGAGATGGTGGTGATGGTAGATCCAGGAGCAGTTTTCCTTTCCTCCAGTTACTGTGGTTTCTATTTGTATCTGCAAACTTGCAGAGACAACACCCAAGTGTTAGATCATACATGAGACTTTGTACAGTATCAACCTGGAAATTGTCACATATGCACAAATACAGCCAGTTCCCTAAATACACAGTGCCCACACAAGGAGTAGCTGCATATTTTCATTCTTTAGTTTCATTAGTTGATTAAGTTAACACAAACTCTTGCGCTTGTATTTGGACTTTGGTTCTTTTTTCCCTTTCATCATGTACTACTTTTATATGGACTTTTACCTTGAAGTTGCCAATGGCTAAGCTCAATTCTAACTTCATCAAATTCCTGCAAGATTGATAGAATATGTGTATGAAAAAAAAAATTGTATAGTAAATTAATAGATAAAATCATAGTTACATGATAATGAGCTCGTTGCTCGTAGAGGAGGCAGTAGTTTGGCTATCAAAACTACTTTTAAAGCCTTTTAAAGTCTCTCTAAAATAGGAAATGGGGTTATTGAGATGTTTATCTTTTTTTTTTTCCCCAAGGGTCGTGTACAGATGTGGGTCGACATGTTTCCTAAAGATATGCCTCTGCCAGGACCCCCAGTAGACATTTCACCAAGAAAACCCAAAGGGTAACAGTTTATGCTTTCCTCCCAGCACAGTGGCATAAGTCTTCAAAGACTGAGACTTTCTTAAGCTTCTGGAAAGAACTATAAAAAGAACTGTCACAACAAACTTCTGTGATCCTGAGAAAAGTTTAGGTTCACATGGTTTCAAGTCAAAAGAGAGTATCTCCATTAAACAACATTAAGTCTCCTTAAGCAAGGAATTTTCCATCCCTCCGAAGGTGGCAGTGACCCCAATCTCATTCCACATGCTCCAAGAGCTGAGAGGAGCCACCATCCCCACTCTATCACTAGACTCTCTTGTAAACAGAAGGGGCCTGAAGCTGATGCTACTTTAAGAGTTTTGCACAAATACATTTCTCAATTTATAAAAGCATGATTGGATAGAGGGTTACATTAGTGTCTGACCAGAGCTTGAGTATACACAGACCTTTCTTTTCTTTTTCAGCTATGAACTGAGGGTAATAATCTGGAATACAGAGGATGTAATTCTAGAAGATGAAAACATCTTTACAGGGCAAAAATCAAGTGATATCTATGTAAAAGGGTAAGTTCTTCAGGACTTGTCTTCAAATGGACAAGTAATATTTCACTCAAAAAGCAGATGAAAAAATTATGTTGTAAGAATATCCGATAAGCTATTTCGGTGACTTTGGCACTTTGCTATAAATGCCTGCCCAAATTACTCATTTGCTTCCTGCCCCCCCCTCTTTTTTTTTTCCATCTTAAAGCCAAGTAACTTTAAAATGACAGTAGTCCTTGCCTTCTGCTCAGACAGATTTGTCATAAGAAGAGAACCAAGCCCACAGTTTAGCAAAATGATCAAACACTTACAGAATTTGAACTGTTAGTGCTTACACAGATGCTGAGACGTATGAAATAATTAGAGAAAATGGGATTATGATCACATTAGAAGCAAGAAATCTGGTGTTTGCCAGGCTACTTCTATGGGAATTATTTTCTAACCTCACTTGGGGAACATGTGGGGGTGAATGACCATGGCCACGTTGGGGAGAACATCACGTAGGCTCATTCTCCATCTCCTTTCTGCTGCAGACAAAATGCCTGTCACAGCTTCAGAGATGTTACTGGGATAATGAGTAAATGGGAAGGATTTCACATAAATAAAATGAAAAGAGAGCAAAAGGTGAGATTGACACTCAAACCAGCTCTTTCCTGAGATTGTAGCAGATTACTTCTTAAAATTACTTGCCTATTTGGGGTACTGCTTTGCACTGTCTGCTTCTGAGCAGGTACCAGAGAGGGGTGGGGGAAACTATGGCCTAAGTGGCAGTAGGAAGTACTGGAAATCTCAGGTGAGAGACTGGTCTTAGATTTCTTGGTGTGTTTTCACTACTAGAGAGTGAGATTAGTATGCCAGCATGAATTGTGTCTTTGTGGAGTCCTGGAAAAATTGGAATTTCTGGAGCACTAGGCATATGGAAAAATGAATTTTCCTAGAAACTTGTTACAGTATTGCCACTGACCAGATACAAAGATCTGGAGGAGGCAGCACTGGGGCTGATGGAGTAGAGAAAGGAGGATTTTTTACACTTTGTGAATTCTGAAAATCATGTGAACATAATACAAAATCCAAAGTAAGCATAAGGACAGGGCAGTCTGGTAGCAGCTCTTACTCCTGCATAGGGAGGAGTGCATATCCTACATGCATTTTACCAGGGAAACTTGTCTTTGCTCTGACCAAGCTGTGTGGGGCACCAGGACTGGTCCCACTCCTTTGGAGCAGGTGATATTAGCCCAGGTGAAGGAGGCACTAATACAGCCATATGGCCCCCCAGTGTGATGCAAGTGCAGTTATTGCACACCCTGGCTGAGCAAACCTCCCCTTGCAGTTCCCTGAGAGCAGCTACTCTGAAATCACTGCTGTCCACACAGATATATCCAACTTAGCAATAAACTAAAGTGTTCAGAGCAGTAGCAGAGTAGCTCTGAGAGCACAAAATTGAGGAACTAAATAGGGAGCCAGTCTTTGTGCTGAGCTGTGTGGTAACATGAGGCCATCACTGTCTATGCCAGAGTGGTCTGACAGGGAAAGCAAGGAGTGGGTAACTTCTTGCTTCTGCACCTTAATAATGAAGACATAAATCTCATTATGTTCAGACAGTGCACTTCGTGCTGAAATCTGTCACTGGGCATGGATGTGCACTGGGGGCAGTGCCGTGCTTGGGGTTGTTAGTTTTTTTCCCAATTAATTTTTGAAATAATGGGGTTTTCAGGGGAAAAGGCACTCTTTGGATGCAGCACAAAAATGCTAGTCTTTACTCAAGCTGTGATAAGTCAACTTCAGAACTAAAACATACCTAGCTGGATCATTACCTCAGTGGAACTCTTCAGAAGAGATGATTATGTTTAGGAAAGCATTGTCCTTCTGTAACATAGCATTGCACATCAGATGCTGTGCACACTGTAGCAGAAACCAAGAGGAAATCACAATTAAAACCAGAGAGACTTCTTCAGCCATACTTATGCCATGTTTATATCCCCAAACAGTAACCACAAACAATTTAAACTCTAATACTGAGCACTTAAATCAGTCTTGGGACATTGACACAGAATTTATAAGTGTGGCACAACATGAATACAGGGTGATTAGTAGTGGATAAATGACCGATGTTGTCTTTGCCTCTCCGAAGAAGACAGACGTCTTAGCCAACAGCAAGGCCAACTGGTATTCTGGGGTCTGATCTAAATAAAAATCACATTCACACTCTCAAAAATGCAGGCCATTGCTGTAGCCTGTGCCATGGCTCAGAGGCAGCTGAGATCCCTGAGCCAGGGCTGTCACTGGGTGTCACAGTCCTGAACGATGTGTTACCTCACACTGGTTAGGGAGGAATTAGTAAATTATCATACCTGTAACAGAATAACAACAACCACAACTCCAGCTACCCAGGTGACATCATTGTATTCCACTATCTGCTTGCCATAGGTGGATAAAGGGCCTGGAAGAGGACAGGCAGGAGACGGATGTACATTACAACTCCTTGACAGGAGAGGGCAACTTCAACTGGCGCTTTGTGTTCCCATTCTACTATCTCCCAGCAGAGAAACAAATGGTGGTTAGTAAAAGAGAAAACATATTTTCCTTGGAAAAAACAGAGCGCAAAGTACCTGCTGAGCTGGTGCTTCAGGTGTGGGACTTTGAAAGACTCTCTTCAGATGATTTCTTGGGTAAGTATGCAATGGATCTGCCCAAACTTCACCTGAGGTCTTACCAGACCTATATTTTGTAGAGGTATGTACAGAGCAGTGTCTGAGACCCAACTTTTGCTTGTCTTTCTCTGATGTTGCAAATGCATACATTTCTTGGAGAGGGAATAATTAGGAACTTGGATGAGATGATGCCAGGGCAATAAAAATGAATGGTTGACAGTACAGAGAGATCCCCAGATATGAAGCTTGGGCCCAACCTGCTGCATTGCTTCATGTATCTCATCTGGAAGCTGCTGATTGAATGAGTTCACGTCTGTCTGGTCTCTGAGTGTTGTCATGTTACTTCTCCCTCCAGGCACTCTTGAATTGAACCTGAATGGGTTCCCTCGAGCAGCAAAGACAGCCAAGAGATGTGACCTAGGCATGGTCATGGCAGCAAGTGAAGAAAACAAGATCTCCATATTTCAGCAGAAGCGCGTCAGAGGCTGGTGGCCTTTCATCAAGGCTGGGGAGCTCACGGTAGGCAGCTCACTACAGATGAACAGCTTTTCTGTGGGGCTGATATTGCTCTGCTGAGGTCCTGAGACAGATAGATGCTAATTTTGGGTATGGTATCTGAAGAACAAACACCACTGGCAATCCACAGGGCTCCTCCAAATGCTTCAGTAAATTTGGTTCTGATAATCCCAGGCAACCAGAGCTCTTTGTATTTTTTCTTTGCTTTCTTCTACTGTTCATCTCCCAGCACACTGGATGGGTAGAGTGGAAAATGGTGTTTCCAGCCACCATTTGTGTCAGCTGAGAAAATCCTCATCAGTTCATTTATTTATTTTTTATTTATTTCTCACTTCAACCAGGGCAAAGGAACAGATTTTGGAGTCTACCATTATTCTCCTTGTTAGTGACACATCTCAATTAGAAGGACCACAGAACCCTCTTCCTGCTGAAGTGTGCTCATTAAGCCAATTTTTTTGTTTGTTTGTTTAGTGGCAGGATACAATTGGTATAGAGCACAAATATCAGTGGCAGCTTCTCCCAGACTCTACAAGACTTGTTATTTTAGAAGTATCCTCCTAAGAGGAATATAAATGCTGCCACACAAATTTTCATTTACCTGAAGCCTCTAGGGTAACAAGGATTGCCAACAGGGTGTAAATCTCACTCAGTGTGTACCTAGCCTTTTGTATCAGGGTTTTCTGCTGCAGCTTCTCTTCATAATGTTGTAGTGCTTCTGTGTATAATCTGGAGCTACACTGAAATTCTCTGTGTTTAACACAACGTCTCCATTTTTCCCTGTCATTAAGGCTCCTTTGTGCTGTTACAGCAGTATAGGGATCCTCAGTGTAAATGAAAGACAGCTCTGCTCTGCTGTTTCCTAGGTGGAATGCATGTATCTGGGCATGAAGTACATCCTAATAGTTAACTCTGCACATGGTCTTTGGGGCATGTCTACATGAAACAGAGCACAAAGCAGAGCTGTGTAAGCTAGTGTAGGAAAACCCAAGCTGATGTGCTCACATGGCCACAGAGCTCTTTGGGAGCTTGGACCAGAACCTAGGCATCCCTGGAGCCCAGTTCTGGGATTAGTGTGGTTGGAGCCTTGTTAGGTCCATCCAGATTCCCGTAAGGACACAGACCAAGAGCTACAAGCTACCTTCCTGTAGTGTAGCCTTCCACAAATTCACCTGCTTTGGCCCTTTTTTAGAGGATCTACCTGCCTCTCTAGACTTTCACTGACTCTTCAAGAGTTTTCCTAAAAATCACCCTGTCTTCATATTTCTGTCCCTTCCAACAAGAAGAATGCTTTAATAAAAATTGCCATCTTCAAGTTCATTGCCTTCTTCAGATTGAAGGTGACTGTGTATTTTCCATGGTTTTAGCGGATGGACTCTACTTGCAAATCCCTTCTTTATCTCCATTTTCTCAACTCTTGCACAACTGATTCTCATTCTCCCAGTCCACTTTCATCTCTTGATCACCTTGTCTTCCATGTTGACCCCTTTTATCTGCATCCTTCTTTCAGTCCAGCTGTGTTGAATTCCAGCCACTGGCCATAGATTAACACTTTAGTTTTTGGTATCCACAAAGGTATGGGGTAGGAAAATAACAAATGCATGCAGAGCCATGTGGCTGGTTTTCATCCATAGGAAAATAACAAATGCATGCAGAGCCATTTGGCTCTTTTTCATCCATCACAGATTTTTTGAAGCTAATTTGATTTACCCAATCTTAATTGTTACTGGAATATTTAAATCTCTGAAATCTAATATTTTTTTCCTTTGGTCTAATCAAGTCTGTAGTGGAGATAGTACTGAAGAATGCACCTAGATGAACAGGAAAAAGAGGGAACATCTCTGTGCTCTAACACAGACAGAAATATCAACAGATTCATTGCTGTGAGTGCAAGGGAAAAACAAATATTTAACCCATATTTAGGAAACTCTAAATTCCATAGCAGAAGTTACAGTTGATACTAAGAATCCAAATAACTCAGGTTGCATATTTCTACTGCAAGGTGTAAGTCATGATATTTTATAAGTGCTAATATCTTTTTAACTCAATATTTTTTAACTCAACAAGCTTTATTGGCTTGTCACAACGAAAACAAGCAGTAAACCAGCAGTTATATTCCATTATGACTTTTCTGAATTTTAGAAATTATCAGTAAGTTGATGCTGAACAAATCCTTTTGTCACAGCTCTGGGTATCATCATCTGGCCATCCACCAAGAAAGTTGACTCAGAATCCACCTGCCAGACCACTCTTCTTTTAGCCTGAACAGAGTTCTAGGACTACATGACATTTTCTGCACACAGATCTCGTTTCTAGCCATCTTCCTTTCATGAGATGAGACCCCATAACTCAACTGCTCCAGCACTTGCGACTGGCTGAATTTGCCCCCATTAGTGGGCTACACCTTGTCCACATCAGCAACACAGCTTCCAGCATAGCCATTCAGCTGTGCCAAGACAAGTGATAGCAGACAGGTCTTCTCAGATTAATTACATTATAATTTAAGAAGTAGAAAATACATTTATGGGTCTGGAAGAAAACATCCTACATCTCTTGCCTCATGGTCCTTGAGAATAAGTTGGGAATTTGGTGCCTGGGTTTTCCTTTGTGCTTTCTGTTTAACTGCAAAAACTTAATCTACTTTTCTTTAATCAATTTCCTTCACCCTCAGATGGTTCCATAATTTCTCCACAAGCCAAATCCTGCTGTGATTTAGTGATAATAACCCAGGATTTCTTGCTTACATCTGATCTCTCTGATCCAGGGCAAGGTGGAAGCTGAGTTTCACTTAGTCACAGCAGAAGAAGCTGAGAAGAATCCAGTAGGCAAAGCTCGAAAGGAGCCCGAGCCCTTGGAAAAACCCAAGTGAGTAGGAGCATACTCATTAAACAGGCTGGGGCAGGAGCCTTCAGCAGGAGACCAGGAAGACCAGTCTACTTGCTCCTCTCCTGGCTTTTCTCCTCTTCCTCCTGTAACCTTGAGGAAGCCATTTGTCCAACTTTTGCATTGCCTGGCTGCTGGCACTCACAGCTGGCAGCACCTTCCCGGTTAGTTGAAATGCCTTCCTCTGGAAGCCCAAATAAATTGCATTGCTGCATGTTTGTGCTCAGCTGGAGTTCACACATGGACTCATTCCATAGCTGACCTGCCACATGATAACCTCTTAAGCCATCATAATTTATGCATATACCTAATACCTCAGTTTGGTCACCTATAAAGATCAAATTTATTATATTAAGAAAATAGCTATAAGCCATTAATATTTAAGTGCTTTAAAATTACTGTATGAAATGTTTCCTATGTCCAGTTTTTGGTTCTTTTTTTTCAATATGATCATTAGGAGAGAGAGTCTTAGTATTAGGAAACAAAAATTTTGGATATTAGGAAAAATTTCTTCACCGAAAGGGTTATCAAGCATTGGAACAGGCTGCCCAGGTTGAGTCACTATCCCTGGAGGTATTTAAAAGATGTGTAGATGTGGTGCTGACGGACGTGGTTTAGTGGTGGACCTGGCAGTGTTATGTTAACGGTTGATCTTGATGATCTTAAGGGTTTTTTCTAACCCAAATAATCATAATTCTATGTTTCTAAGAATTATCTGTGCACATTTAAAGATGTCTTAGGTGCTGTCAGTGGAAAACTGACCTCTACATGCATCTAGTTATTTTTGCATAAATGAATCATTTGCAGATAAAGGCACATAAAACATGAAAAATGGGTCATACAGGAATAATACAACTTTAATCTATGTCTAATTTTTTTGTACTTAATAATCAAAGAATGACGATGCTTGTTTTTCATCATAAGACATTTTAATGAGGACATTTTAATGAGGACAATTTTAAGTGGTTTAACAAAGGCAGATGATCTAGAAGGAGCATTTTGTCTTTCAGAATTTGTCACATTAAAAAGTATTATCAACTGAGATTTTTGCATTCAGTAAAAATGCACTTCTAATCTATTTTGTGTCAAGTATTTTGTTGTACTAAAGTAATGAGCTAGATTAAAAAAAGAGAGAGAGAGAAATTGATGTCATATTTCCTGCTACCAAAGCTTCTAAAAATCAATTGCTAATCATAATGGTAATCACTGCACATTCTGCTTAATTTTGTTGGTTTGATACATACCTCAGGATAAACATGAAAAAGGAGAAAACAGCATAAAGGTGGAATTGCCAATACCCCTACAAAGGGGATAAATTTAGCCTGAAAATTAGAGGTATCAGAGACTTATTGAAAATTAGCCTTGGAAAGACTTTAATCAATCATTTGACCCAGCATCTTTACTCACAGGCAGGATGAGCTATGTCTGACAGATGTGTGTCTGAGAGATTCCCAGTAATTGAAATTAAAGCACTGTCTCACAGAGAAGAGAGGACTGGGATAGCTCTGTAATACTGTAATTGGTGGGAGGCAATCAGCCTAGGTAGTTTTAAGAAGGAGTGTAGCACGTAATAGAAAGATTACACGCCCAGAAGGTTGTCAACAGGATGCGCAAAGGCACCCTCTTGTTTTCCTCTTATTTTTTCCAGCCTAGCCCATGCACCCCAGGCAGCCTGGGGCTCTAGGGCTCCCTGTGTTTTCACCTCAAGGGCATTTTATCTGTAAATGTGCTGTTGGGTCAAAAGGTTGTCACTAGCCTGGTGGCCCCTCCTCTGCTGCACAGCCAGCCCGGAGGTGTTTTGACCCAAAAGCCACAAAACCAGAGTGTTCCTCCAGATCTTACACTGAGTAATCATAGAGAGGCTCCGCATGTAGGCTTTTATGATGAAATATGCAGCCAACACAGGACTTAAACCAGTTCTACTTTTAATTGGGATGTATGCCTCAATTAAATTAAAATTATGGTGAGGCTAGTCTCACTTGATGTTACCCATCTCAGAAGCAAGCCATTCAGACTCTTTTTGAAGCTGTTTATGTACAGGTGAGGGAGTAATCTGAAACCTAACACATGTATCTTAAGATGGAAGCTGGGGAAAGAGATGAATTGTCCTCCAGAAGGTCCTTTCTCTCCACATGCAGACAGCCCACATGGCTAACCAGGCTGGGCATCTAAAGTTAGGCAAAATAAATCCCAAGGTTACTAAAGCTATATCAGCATGTGGGTAGTAAATACTATTTTAGCTATACACTCACTTACTGGAACAGAAATAAACTCATAGCTGAAGACATTGCATGCCTCAGTTCCGTAAAGTTTACCAGCTCAGTGCCCCTGAGTGATGGAATATGTGTTTCATACATGCAGAGAAGTCAAAATCAACTGAGAGATAACAGATAACTGTTTCTGTACTTCAAATGAGTTCTCTTCAGGAAGAAGTGGATGTCAAGGAGCTTTGTGTCAGGACCTCCATATCTATATGCCAGTACTGTAGGCTCACATTTTTGTTGTTAATCATGTAGGCTCACACAGAGAAGCAGAGAAATTTTCAGATTGTTTTGCACAATTAAGTTTTTAAATTAAGAAACAAAGTAATTTCAAAACCAAAATTATCTTCTAGGAGCTACTAGGTAGTAGCAGACTCGTTAATGTACCAGGGGGAAGGTATACGAAGATTAAATGTCGGGGAACTAAAGAGAAACATGCAAATAAGATATAAGGTGCAGTGAGTGTAATTTCCTGCTGGTCAGAGCACTATGAGGTTATCCATCTCTTCATCTCTGCTGATCAAGACAGGATGCTTTTCCAGATGCACTGTGTTATAAACAATACACTGCTATAACTGGTACTGAATTCTATTGCTTACATTGCAAAGAAAACAAATCAAATGAGCAACAGTCTGGCTTTTTTCCTGTCCTTAAAGATTATGAAAAGCCCTTAAGTGGTTGGAACACGCAGACTAATGGCTTTATTACTCAAGTCTGTGACTGAGTAAGGTTTGCTCTTTAGAATATCCATTTTTAAGTAATTCCTTTTAACCTGGAGGGCTTATTTGTTGGTTTATTTCTGAGTCATTTCCACCACAGTATAAAACACAGTCTTTAATTAAAATATATTTAGTTGGCCTTTTAGATTTACAGATTTTCTGTCACATTCCCATTCACTTCCACATGCAGAATGCTGAATTCTCCAGATGACTCAGACACTGCTTAAATTCCTTAAAAAGCTTTCTAGAATGAGACATGACCATTGCTTTTTGTGACCCTCAGTCTTAATTTTATTCTCTTTATTGCTGCACCATCTGTACAATTACAGTGATATTGGATAAGGAAAACAACCTGCACCCAACTTTGCTGGTGTTAATGTTGCTACACACCACCGTACTTGTCAGGTCTTCCCACCATACAGAGCTGATAGATGTTGTCTCAGCTCATCACAGGGGTAGGGCTGTTGAAGTCAGAGGCATAGTGACCTCCCAAGCTGAGTGGCATGCTACTACATGCATGTAGTGGAGACACTACACCAATGGGAGGGTTGTTGAACACTTTTTTGCTCTCTGTATGCAGCCAGCTTTGTCATACAGAGTGAAGAAACTCCAGGTTATGGAGACAGTATGACACGGGGCAATATTTGGGAAAAAGTTAGGACTGTGACGTGCAGATAGTTGCTACCAGGAGAAGGTGGTTCTTCTTCCCTTTATATACCCAGGCAAACTACCTACATTTTGTGGTTCATTTCACCTCCTGTTTTCAGGAGGCCTGTTTTCAAACTCCTTCTGAAAATGTGCCATTTTGGGCTGTCTGCCAGGCCTGAGCTGGCTCTACCTGTTATGGCACCATGACTATTGCTGAGCAATTAGATTTTTTGTAGTTACTCATTAGTCCTTCTGCAATGCTAAATTCCATGCAATTATTAGAAAGATTTTGATTTATCACAATTTTATCTGTAATTTTGAACTCCATGTCTTGTCTTAAATTGGAGTAGTTATGAAGAATGAACTGGACTTTCATTTCCAGTGGTGTGTGAAGCTTGGGCTCAGGAACTCGTGGAAGTTCTTTCTAAACTCTTTAGTCAGTGCCCTAGAGTTAAAGGTCCTTTTTAGACTCAAACACATATTTTGCAGTGGGGTACCTTTGGAAATAGCTGGACCTATGTTTACAAAAGTTTTTCTCTTTTTCTTTCTTCCCCTTTAGCCGACCAGACACATCCTTCTCTTGGTTTGTAAATCCTTTCAAGTGTTTGTATCACCTGATCTGGAGAAATTACAAGAAGTACATCATCATCGGCATAATTCTACTTATTCTCGTTGTCTTCTTGGTGCTCTTCATCTACACGCTGCCAGGTGCAATCAGTCAAAAGATAGTTATAGGATGAGCATAGGTTATGACTTTCATTGTAATCAGTCACATACTCAGTCAAAAATAAAAGTCAGGCATACAGAATTTATGAACCTAAAACATATCTCATTCCTTTTAAGAAGAAAACATAAATATTTGTATCAGAAGCTGGAGTTCTTTTAGAATATTTTAACATCTTACTTCTTTGGCTGCTCATTCAGACCCAGCCTTAATGTACATTATCATTAACATTCTGCTGCAGCTTTAGTGACAGACAATGAAAGTTTGAAAGTAAATTCCTTAATGCTATGCAGAAACTGATTTGTCAGTCAAGTATTTATTATTACAGACAAGTGACTAAATATTAGAAGAAAAACCTGTACAAGGAGATAAATGTATAGTTCAGTCTTTGCATAGTTTTGTAATTAATTATTTGAACTGTTTTCCAACGACCTACAATGGCACAATTATTTTGAGATAAAAGGTTTATTAAAAAAAAATCTAAGGTTAAATTGTCTAATTTGGTGTCATGCACTGAATTCATCCTGCACCTCTCAGTAGGAGCTCTGTGCTCTATAAGGACATCTCACACACTTATAAATGAGGTGTCAGTGGCAGGGGGAGGTAGAAGCAGAGATGGGAAGAACTTTTTTCAGCTGTGGTTTGAAAGTGCTGGAGGTCGCTGGAGGAGAGGGATCAGGAAGATGAAGATTCAGCTACAGGCACTGCAGTGCCTGTAGCAAGTGATGCTTGTAAAGGAGAAGGAACAGGGAGAATCCTGCTGCCTGAAGAGCAGAGGAAAAGAGGAATGGAAAAGAGAAAGTCTGCAGAGTGGAACAAATCATGGAGGATTAAAGAATGCAAGGAATAAATCCTTACACAGTCTTCAATGTGAAAATCTTCATCCTACTTAAGAACACAGAAAGTGCTACAGCCATTTCATGCACAAAGCAAGGCTTGATAACTTAATGACCCCACTTGGTCTTAAAATGAGTGATTATGATTTTGAAGTAGCTACAGAAATCTCCTCTAGTCTCACCCATGGTTAGATGTGTTGTAAAGGTGACCTTTGAGAAAATGCTTTCCATCATGCTCCACTCATAAAAAAGTGTGAGCAACCTGTGTAAATTTTAAAAGTATCAAAAGGCAAGAAAAAGAAATCCTAGAAATGCTGATAATTCTGCCAAGCCCAGGGTGCAGGAACAGAAATATAAACATCTGCATAATTCTCAGAGGCCACTTCTATGGGAAGCTTGTGTGGAACTGCTTGTACCTGGCCTGTCAAGAATTTACAACAAGCCTCTGGCCTACAACACAGGTAATTGCATTATTCTGAAAAATAGATGTCATTGAATCTCCCAGAGAAAATATTTTATATTTAAAAAGCATTTTAGAGCCTTGTTTTGGATGGGATGAATTGCTTTAAAAGTGCCTCTTTCTCATTTCAATGATGATAGAGGCAGATGGCTAAAGACAGGCTGAAAGCACCCCCATCCAGCAGATTGTGACTCAGTATTTCTTCTAAATTTCACATTCTAAGTATATAATAAATATAACTAAATTATTTAGGTATGTGAGTAATTACATTACAACTAGATTTGTAGCAAAGGACCACACTGGATGGGTTGGTTGGGCTATTTTCCTTTAGAAGTGTGTTTAATATGACCAAGAAATTAGAAGACAATTACATGGTTGAGTCTGGACCAGTTAAGCGTAGGAATGCAGAACAGAGATGTTGAAAGGTGCTGAGCGCCCTTGAGTCCATCTTCATCTCATCTCATATCCTTCTGCATTGGGCCTTTGTCTGGTGCAGTCTCTACTTACACAGCATGTAGGACACATTCTTCTGAAACCACTTCTTTTTCATTTTTGTGCTTTTTTGCAATTGAGCCTGTATGAAACAGAAAAGGAAACATTATTTCTCCTGATATGAATTTTGGAAATGCAACTTTAAAGCTCCAGTAAAAGCAAATAAAATTATTTTGGTGCAAAAGGTGGGAGATGAATCGTGAGAACCGGAGTATGTTGTGACAGCCGAAAAGGCAATGGTTCTGATTTTTTTTCCAGTGTGACAGGGCAGCAGGCCTGATCCTGCATTGCAGTTGCTGTGTCCATCTCTCCTTGCTCTACTTGTTTGCCCTTGCTGTCATGGGCTGTGAGAAGCACTGGACTGTGGCTTGAGCACCTTGCCCTTGCTGGTGGGTCCTTTGGCACAACTCCAGGATCAAGCCTTGGCTGTGGAGCCCTGCAGTGAGCACACTGTGGCAGCAGCACTGTTAGGACAAGATAGCTGAAATGACATTCCCCTCCAAGTCTCGGTCTGAGTCTGGATGAACAGAGACCATGCAAAGACCCTGCACCCTCTTATCCCCTGCATCTCAATGCAAATAGTCATCTCCTTCACCCCTGCTGCCCTTGGGGTCTTCAGTCCCCTGCAGCACAACCATCCCCGAGCCCCTTGTATTGCTGGACACCAAGGTCCCCTTACCTCAGCAGACCCTTCCAGTCAGGGCTAAAAAGGGCTTCCTGTGGCCAAAAGCAAGCAAGCTAACTCCTCCACAACTCTTAAACAGCCTAGCACATGTAGGCTGAGCTGGATAGCATTGTCTGGTGGGACAAAGCTAAATCAAATACCTTTACATGATCTTCCAGATGGCTGCAAAGTAGCTGGAGACATAGGGCTGTCAGTAAGTATTAAAGAGGTAAAATATAACAACACTCAATGCTGGTCTACTTGTACAGATGCCAGATGTTACAGGTTTGCATCTTAAGTGAATTTATGGTGACATGGTCTTTGTGGTTAACAGGGAGTGAGGTTTATACTGAGGGCTGTTGTTATTGTCAAAGGATCATATGTATTTTATACAAAAAGAAGAGATCCTTATCCTAAGCAGTTGTCTCAACATTGGTGTGAATTATGCTGGCTCAATTTTGAAGCCACCTGGTATAACTTGGAGTTTTATCAACAGGTTTCTGACCACAAATAGCTCATTAAATATCTGAGTGCTACCATTCGCAAATACACAATCTGTGGATATAAGATTGTGCTCTTGGAATGGGAATGCTAGCCAGGAATCCCCAAAATGTTTGGAAATAACATAACCTACCACTGCTGATGTAAAAGGGCACATCCTGCCTTGAGACATTCGTCTTTCCACAACAAATCCTGCTTTTTGCATCAAAAAATCTCAGGTAGGAGGAGATGTTATCCTTCTGGTAAGCAAATCTGAAAGATGGAGAGACCTATGCCTGAACTGTTGAAGACAGACTCAAGTTTGGGGTCTAATAATTTCTGAGTGCCCAATTTCAGGTACCCTTAGTCAGGTTTTTAGACACAAAGTCTCCTCCTGCTGGCATTTAGGGAGCAGAGTGGGAACAGTCTCACGATTTAGTGTTGTGGAACACTGTTGTTGGGCATTCCTCTTGCTGCTCCAGTTGTAGATGATTTGATCTATGGCCGCATCAAGATGGGTGACTGGGGACAGATGTGTCAGAGCATTGTTCTGGCCAGACTGAAGTCAGCTCTATCCTGGCAACATGGTGCCAAAGCCTTGCTGCTTTCAACAGGACACAGAGCAAATAGTGGCCTGGTGTCACCCATGCATGTGGCCTTTGTTGTAGGTTGATGTGCTGCATTTCCAATAACTAGGCAAAACTCTGCATCAAAAGAAATTGTACAAGTTAATAAATGCTACGAGTAGATGTCCAGCAGCACAATGGTAGAGATGGGGCAACAAGGGAAGATGGGCCTTTGCCTGGCTCTGGTGATGCAGCTGAAGAATACAAGGAAAGGAAATGGAAAGTCTACTTTTAAGGAGGAAAAAAACCCAACAGAACCTAATCAAGATGCAATGTGAAGCACTAGAAGAGGAATGGAAAAAAATCTCAGCTCCAGGCATACTCACAGGCACACTAAAATGAAATCTTTATAAAACATTATTACGTGAGTCAGAAGGAAGAAGCATTGCTGCCATTGAAGAGCAGAGATGTGAAAACACTCGCTCTAACAGAGCGGGAGGAAAGTGATAGAAAATCACTACCAGATCTTTGCTGTCAGAGTCTCCCATGAAAGGGAACAATACTGAAAAAAATCACCAACAGATTACCGAGTCCTTGAGAAAAGTATATATTCGTTTATACCCATGTCATTTCTATTGGCTCAGTTCAGGAACATTCAGTGGCATGGCAATACTACAGGCAAGCAAGAGCATGAAATGCTTAAGAAGCAGCAGAAGTTTTGAGCTCAGCCAGCGAAAACAGGTACCAGTAACCAATACCCCCCCAGTGGGGTTTGCCACAGTCTTGCTTGATTTTCTACTGTAAGAACAGAAAAGAGCTGTTATCACTGATTTGGCTACATGATGAAGAGGTACATGACAGTAAAAGGTCTTATGAGTATTGACCTCTTCTGACAATTTTGCATTCCCATACAGCTAATTAGAACAAAAAAACCTCTTATCTCACACTGCACGGTGTAGCAACACCCAAAGAATACACTTGCTGTTCCTGACTCTTGCTGCAAAAGTCTGCACTTCCACTCTGACTTCAACACAAAGAAAAGTGGTCACCATTTTCACTATCAGAAAAAGTAATGCATTACCCAGACCTTTGAACCTTATTCCTCACCTAAAGGTACCCCAGATGCCTTTCATGCTTAACTATCGCCATTCTGCCATCTGTATAGATAAAGAGACAGCTGTATCCATCCTACATTTCACTGAAT
>KZ506423.1:107612-129787 GCA_002844005.1 Limosa lapponica baueri
ATATTATAAATCAAAAGTCCATCTCTATGCACGACGTTGTTCCACAAAGCACAAAATTATCTTGTGATACTGCATTTGCTGCTGCTTTTGAGGTGTTTGTTGGGAAGGTGGTTCAGTCGGGGTTGTGAAGTCAGTGGGGTGAGCAAGGGTCTGCAGGGGCTCTGCAATAGAATATGCTTCCTGCAGCATATGCTATGGCACCCTCCCAACCCGTGTACAGCATTGCAACCAGCAGGCTGGCCTCATACGGACTAATGACTACATTAAAATGACTTTTGCATTTTGGAGGAATAAATCCCCTGATGAGGTGATATAAGAATTTGTTTCCTCCACACGTTAGTCACAGAAACAGCTTTTGAATGCTGGGAGGAGCTCCTCATTGCGCTGTGTGCTGGCTGTGAGCTCCAAAAGAGATATTTATAAGCTTGGCTGAATAGCCTGTTTGCCTTCAGCTCTTAAGTGCAGAGTGCTGTCTCCTTCCAGACTAAATTATACATTTTCTGTCAGCTATTTGTGACTGGGGAAAAGCTCTACCCAAGATCTGATTCCAGGCTTCCAGACATTTGGTATGTGACAACCACCTCTCCCTTCCACTTTTTCATTAAGATCCCATCTCAAAAGCGAACAGATAACAACTTTTCACATCTTTCTGATGGAGAAAGGATGATTTATAAAAATCTTCCAGATTGTATCTCTTTTAATCACTTCTGCAAGCAGGTGTAGAGACCAATCAGTTATGTTAATTAGTAGAGTCTTTGCTTTTCCTTCCTGGATGCCTCTGCCTTGGCTCCAGGTCTCCACAGCAGTAACAGGCCACCTTCATTAGGAGCAAGCGGGAAAGATCTCTAGCTGTTCTCTCTCTCCCACTGAAAGAAAAGTGGCCCTGGCTGAACTCTCTCTGATGACACTGACAGCTAATTAATGGGCTAATTTCAGCACCCTGCTCTCTCAGAGTTACCTGCTCATCACAGCACAGAATATTTTTCATATTGCAGCTCCTCAAAAGAGCTGTGCTTGACCTGCTGGCACAGGAGGACACCATTACCAGCAATACCTTCCCCTTTTGCTGCAGTCATGGCTGGAATTCTTCTTGCACTCTTCCACTGCACACAACCACTGGCTTAGAAGCTGGAGTGAAGGGAAGGCTGGAAAAGGCGAAGGAAACTACCTCCAGTTTCCATGTCCAACCCCAACCTGCATTTTCTCTTGCTGTTCAGGCACTGAAAGCATGGCAGACCTGTAGATGCCATAAAACTTCTTCCCCAAATGTCTTTTAAGAAAGACGTACAGAAATTTAGCATCCACTAATGGGCAAAACTGAGAATCATAGGAGATTGGAAAATACAGGACTACATATAAAAATACATTAAAAATACAGACCAAGAACTCTTCAGATATCTACATTGCTAGGTGGGATGGTTGAACAGTACAGTTAAGTTGCGATCACCTTCCTCCAGTGGTTTCTTTTTACTGCAATTTTGTTGTTCTCTGCAGTTTGCTTTCAGTTAAGCCCTCATCCAGAAGACTCTCTGTGTGCCCTTGCTCTCTGAACCTGGACAGCTGACCACCCTGGGGTATTGCATCTCAGAGGGCTACAGCCTGTCCAGCTGCCTCATTTGGAGGCCCTGCCTCTTGAACCTTCATAGTTGGTCAAAGCACCTTGCACACATGCAACTGCAAGCCCCCACTGGGGTAAGGGACAGATTTCAGGCACAAGGAAATCCAGACAGGTTTGTCGTGCTCAGAGCATGCTGGTCCATGCCGTTTAACTCTGCACTGCAACTTACATGCCAGATTTCAGAAAAATATTAGAAACAAATGCAAGAACAACTCCAAAGGCTTTGGCATGTCATGAGAGACAAAGATTTATTTTTTTGTTTACTTATTTGTTAGTGATGTTTCTTTTTCCTGACAGATAAGCGATAGTTAATCCACTCCAGAAACAAGCACACAGTTCTAAGATACTGACAAAACATTGGCCTGTCAATATGACCATACAGCAAATAAATGCTGGCTCCATTTGGTGCATGTGATGAACTTTTAATTAACCATTGGAATAAAATCTCACTGAAACACTAAACAGAGAACTTTCCAAAAGCCTGTGGCCTGTTGACACCATCATTATCTTCTTGGCTCTTGTGTGAATAGTTTCACCCAAGAAAGCAGCTCTGCCTTTAATCAACAGCTCTCCAGAGCTGGTATCCACAGTGCAGATGGATGTGCACAGCTTGTGCGAAAGAGCTACACTATAGCAGCTTCAAAAGCTATTTTAGAGCCTTGGAATACAACAGCAGTGAATAACATATAGTCTAGTCAATATATTAAGCAAACAGTAATAGTAAGAGCAACCCGTTAATCAGAGGATTAGTGAGAGTCTTGTTGTTCTGCTCAGTTCACGCATTTCTCCTCCTTCAATATCTTTATTTGGAAATGGTTTGCATGCCCCAGGCTCTGTTTTGACTGATTCCTGACGGGGTGCAGCTCATGCAGATGCCCTGTCGGCAGCTATGACCACAAAGAGGGCTCACTCACAGCTCTGGGAGCATGGGTGGATTTTGGTGTATCAGGGCCAGGTCTTCCTGTTCTTGGCAAAAGGAGCTGGAGTAACTATTTGTGAGGAGGACTTATGTGCTGGATGTGTAAAATGTGACAATATGGAGGCTGGACTTCAAAGCCAGGCACTGTGATTTCCCCTCCCAGGACCGTGGTAAACCCTCAACCAAGCTGAATATCTGCCTTCTCCAGCGCTGTCTGTGTGATCCTGGGTCAGCAACTCTCACCGGTGGTGCCCACTGCCACCACGACAAATCTTCAGAGGGTGGGGCCAACACGTGTGTTCAAGAAATAGGAATTTATTAACTCCTCCAGTTGTATGAATTTTGGACATGAAAGGTTTCTCAGCCTGAAAAGCAAAGCTGGGATGCTTTGCCAGCATTTTTATTTTTATATTTTCTGTAACATCTGTGATGAGGAGAGGAAAGATGGAAAGGCTGAGCCCTTTTTTGCTGACTCCACAGGGCCTTTTTGGATTGTAAAACTGAAGATTGTGCAGGCAGCTAAAAAGAGAAAGTTTGGGAACAACTATGTTTGTAGATGAAATCCCATTAAAGCCCTCTAAAATTCCAGTGACTGTAGAGCTCCTGCAGCCCCTCAGGTCAAGTCCTAAAACATCTTTATTTCCAAAAACCTCACTTTCCCCTCTAATCACCTTCAGTTTTGGGACTGAAATATTATAGATTGGCTTTGATGTTTCCATTTTCATTAGGGGTTTGAGAAGTCAGCTGGATTTAGGGACAGGGAAGCACAGACTGACCAGAACTTGGGGCTGCTGCATCAGGTTGGACCGCGAGCCATTGAAGCCAGCTCTCCAGCCAGCAGCAGCTGGCAGAGCTGGTGGCAGAATTGTGCACAAAGCTGTATGAGGGACACGGTCCAGGTTAAGCTCTTGCTTCAATCCTTGGGGGCCTTTATCACAAACATGCTCCGGATGGTGAGATCTTGCACAGCTGAATGCCCCCTCGTTGAAGCTGTTTCTTACTATGTCGGGCAAATTATTTCCCAGCAGGTGTTAGGTTATCCAAGGTGTTCTTCCCAAGGGACACAAAAAGAGAAGTTGTACCTGTAAATCACTTGCACCTGCAGTCACTGGGATGCTGGCTGAATCCCCTGTGGCATCCAGGTATGTGGGGCATCCCCAGACACTCAACCACTTATGTCAGAGACAAAACCTTTTTTAAGAACAGGAAAAAAAAAGTCTGACATCTGCCTGAAAGGTTGTTCCACTTGGTTAGTATTCAAATATGATAATTTATTCATGGCAGGAAAATTATCTTGTTGCACACAAAACTAAACACTGACTGCTGCCATCACTTGCATTTCAGTAGCTTCACAAAAAGCGATGGGTTTGACTCTGAATATACTCCCATTCGTTGTGTTCCCTTGCAAGGCAACCCCTCATGAGTCGCTGCAAGCATCCCAAGGACCTCCCAGACAGGCTGGGGGACTGGCACCTGGAGAGAGGAATATCAATGCACTGTTTCAGTCTGGTGTTGGCAAAGCTGTAATATTTAACAAGCCCTGCTGATCATGCCTTGCTTTGTAATTGAGCCCATCTGACAGGGCTGAAGGATGAACAGAGCATGGGATAAGAATCCTACCTCTTAATTAACTTTGGGTGACTCCCTGCTTTCAGACCTCTCCTCTGCATGCTTCAAGGGCACAAGGTTTTCCCTGCAGTCCTTAATCACAAGACTACAAGGTTTCTAAATGAGCTTTCACTCACTGCTAAAATTAAACATTTACCATCGCCAAGTGATCTGCTAAAACCCTGTTTCTTTTCCCCTGTGCCACCCGTTCCTAGTACTCCAAGTAATTCCCTCTTGGGAAGAAAGAAACCTCAAAGGTTCTTCTTTCATTTTAAATACTGATGAGACAAGCTTATCTTCCACCAGCAATGAAAAGTAGACTCACACCTGGTTTAACTGGGCTCATTGTTGCCTTGTGTGGTACGAAGCACCCACAGCATGTTATTTACTGAGCCTGTGTTATTGAATTTCCTCAGTTATTGGCTGTAAATTAAAGGATAAAAGCAGGTGGATCACATCTCTGCACTCATTGGGACTGGGAAACATGCAGCCTGCTTGGAAATAACTGAAAATGAGTTACAGAAACTGCGTTTTACAAGAAGGTTTGGCAGCACAAATCAGACCCAGACCTGCAACCCAGCTCCTGCACATCCCAACCTGCAGCAGGAGCACAGAGGAGGAACCAGCTCCAAATTTCACAGGTGGTCCTGCTACCACCAGGTTTCAGAGCAGCTTGAGCACAACAGGAGCAGACTTACCAGCTGGAGTGAGGTGTCCCGTGGGATGTGTGATGGAGGATGGGCTCTGACGCTGTTGAGACTCCTCAGCGCTGATCAGGATCAGCCTTTGACAGCACTAGCCCACCCCTACATGATATGGTCTCAGCTCAGCTCTGCAGGTCCGATGACATTTCAGTACTTTTTGCAGATCTTTATCAAGTTTCTCCTAGACTAGAGTTGATTCAAAACCACTGGGACTGTGTTAAATACATGATGATCCCTGTCTCAGAAAAACAGGCAGTATTGTTTTGTCAGTGCTTTGAGGGGGCAAGGCAAATTTGTCAGTGAAAAATGTTATTTTAACCTGAGGCAGCTTGCAAGTACTTCATACGTGAGAGCTCTTTGATTGCTCTGCTTATAATTACATTAACTTGGAGCTTTCACCAACCTCTTGACTTATGAATATGCATGACTGATCTCTTTCTTAAACCATCAAAATGCCTTTCGCCCCAGGGTCATAAGATCTTTTACACAGGAATCCTCATGGGTTGGTTTTACTTGCCACCATATACCTCACCAAAAGGGAAGCAAAGGGACTGTGGCTCCAAACGGTGTGTGTGCAGTTGCAAGTCATCTGCTGGGCTGCCTGCAGCTGGTGCGGGTCCTGCTCACACCTTGCAAAGCTCCCCCGGTGACACCCGCCGTCAGAGCAGAGCTCCTGAAACACTGGGATGCCAGAGCATTCATGCTCAACTAATTACCGAACAGACAATATGGTTTGTGTGGTCAATCATCCCCGGCACAGCTTAAACATTAATCTGAAATGACTCTCTTCCAGCGTTCAGCCCTTGGTGTAGCAAAGCATCACACGGGGAAGCAATTCTGCTCTCGCTGAATGCAGTGGGAGTTTTGTTTCTGGTGTGTGCGGGGACTGAGATTGCCATACTTCAAACAGTCAACAGATGGGGAGTAAGTAACTTTGCTGCTGAAGGCTTTGGAAAAAAACCTCTGTTGCCTCTCATCAAATATATGTGTTTCAGATAGTTTTGTATGTGAGATGAAACTGAACACACAGCAAAGAAAGAGCCACTGTGATCAAACACTGCATTATAAAAAAGCTGCTGGTAGCTTCACGATTTCACATTGTCAGACTTTTGCTGTGCAGGACTCAAGATGGGGACTGGGGGAAAAAAAACCAACAAAACTCTCTCTCTCTCTCTAAAAAAAAAAAAAAAAAGCCTCTCTAAACTCCTGCAGTTTGATTGCAGCTCTGGACATCAATTTCCCTCATCCAGGATCACCAGGTGCAGCTCTGAAGCAGTGGGTGGCATGTAGGAACATCACCCGGGAAGACACCGAGGAAGGATTGACATCAGATGCCCCATTTGCAGTGCTGCGGTGGTGCAGGTGCTGTGAGGCAGAGCAGAAGGGGGACAGTCAGCTGCTTGTAATAGTTACATGCAGTTATATTTTTTAAGCAGGTCCTTTAGCAGGAGAGCTGTTACGCCAGTGCAGTTACATGCTGCAGGGACTCTAAATCCACCTGGCCTAATGAGGATGGTGGTGATGCAAATGCGTCACTCTCTACACTGCAGGCAAACTGCAACACTGACCTCAGCTATGGCATCCTATAGCAAATCCCTATGTAAACATTTCTTTAAAAATTAAAGAATATAAAAATTATTATGTTGGGACAAGGTACATAAATTAAGGCACTATCTCTTTTTTAGACCAACCAGCACAAAAGGGAAAATTAGGCAAGTTTTTGGGCACACAAAACTTCTTCATATCTGCAATAGAAGCAGCAAGCTTCACAGGCACATAACAGCAGAGAAAAGCTGTCACAGTTTGATGAGTTGTGTATCAGACCATCTCGGAAGGAAACGTGGTTGGTACCTCTCCAGTGGAGAGATATTAATAGGATGGATAGAAAGGTGCTGAGGGAGATATCGCCTGAGGAAAGAGAAGGCAAGATAACATAGAAAATGTGGAGCACAGAGAGGTTATCAGGGAGAAGGGAATATAGCAATATTGCTACAGAGCCACTGATTTTTGGTACACAATAAGAGTATGAATTTTAATTCCCAGTCTCATATTTGGCAGAAGTTTTGTAAGTTTCCTTAATTTGGTTTTTGAGAGAATGACTAGGAAGTGTTTGGATTTTAGGAAGATTTTTAAAACTCTGTACATAGCAGTATACCTTAGCAGTAATGCATGTGTGTGAATGCAGTATAATTTGCTACTGCTTGACTATCATGTATATTCAAATAATATCTTCCCATAACCTACCACATTGTTTTCAGAAAAGTCTTCCATCCACTCTGAAGAGCTGAAAAGGATGTAGCCAGGGTGGTGGGTTGTGCTCAATGCCCCTGTGTGGCTACTGGGAATGGAAGTGGCTGCTTTAACCTTGGTGGAACAAGATCGAAAAATATATCAAGTCTGTACATTACACTCTACTTGCAAAATAATTTCAGAATTTGTAAGGTTGAGAAAAGTAATTGCCAATATGCTGCCTGCCTGGGGTGGGCATAGGGGATGGAGATAGGATTTTTGGGTGGCCAGTAATTTCAGGGACCATACTTGCTCTATAAAAATTCAGTATTTGCAAACTAATTTCTGGAGAGAAGTTGAAATTTGATGGTGGGACACAGGATTTTTGAGGAGAGGTATTCGCTAATTGCTGCACCGGAGTGGGTTGCTCCCAGGCACAGGAGGAAGGACCGAGTGTGGAGGGACCTCAACGTCCTTCCTGCTCACATCTCCCACCAAGTTCACAGCAGGCTCTATGTGCCCTCATTAAGCAGCTGTTTGATAGGGCCTTTTGAAGCAGACTTTAAGCTGTCATTAACATCTCTGTTCTTGGAACCTCATACACTGAGGCACAATACAATCACCTTGTGTTTTCTGAGCACATCTACAAAGACAACCATAACCTGCAATTCAGCAGAAAGTTGCACCGAGAACAAGGCAAGAAAAATTACAATTTACTGGTAGTGCTTACAGCAGGGGAAGATCAAGCATTTACTGGTTGAGGGAGACTTGGAGGAAACCTGAAAGACAGCCACCCCTAATACAACTCAGGTGCTGTAAGTGTCTCCTGTTATAACACTGACCCTTTCTAACAGCATAAAAAAATTATAAAATCAGAAAATGGCTGCCAGAGAGGCCCTTGCACACTGGAGTGAGCACAGTTCAGCACCTGAAACCACCACTGGAGCAGGGAGCTGGTGCTTCCCAGCTACTCAGAAGATAATACTTCATTCCCTCCTTTCAGCTTTCCTGTATATTCTGCACATTCACTGCAGTCAAGGCGAGGCAGGATGGAAATCAGATTTAAGAACTGGGTCTCGTTCAACATGAAGTTGTTGCTGATGCCTTCTCTAATAGACACAGCCAAACTGGAAGCTTTCGGCGAAATTGAATTCAAACTCTTGGCAGTCTGCCATCAAGGTACGCTGCCTTCCCTAAACAAAAACAGCTCCCGACCTGTTTGCACGGAAATTTTCTCATTCAGGGGCCAATACCTGCCTCTCTCTCCTCTGGATCTCAAATGAAAGCAAGCCTGGGATAATCTTGTTTTTACAGTATGTAAACTAGCCTCAGACGGCAAAGATCACTCTGAGGAGGTGTGAGAGCTGCTGAGCATCACTCCAGGCAGCCAGAGAGGAGAGGAAGCATAGACAGAGACGTTCGACTCTTCAGAGGCAGTGAAGGTGCGACTGAGTCCCATTCGGAGGAAACCTGTCTCCCTGTACACCAGCAAGGACAAAGCCTCCTCCACTAGTCCACAGAAGTTCCTTTTTTCCTTTTTTTGAAGTTGCAACTAGTTAAATGGTGTTTAACTTTCCCTCCTCAGCCTGCTTCTTGAAAAAAGCACTAGGGCAGCCTTGCAGAGGCCTGAAGAGCGACTGAATGCTGTGAAATTGGGCACTTGGGTCTGACTGGCAGCTGAGGACAAAAGGCAGCTCTGAAGAAGCTGCAGTAGCTGTGGCAGGGGGTACCCATCCCTTCCATTCCTGGCTTACAAAAGGCTGCCTTTTGTGAATGAGTAAACCATAATCTGCATAAAATAAGTTTCCCACCTTTAGCAATTCTGATGCTTTCATTTGACTTGCATTCGGTTTTGGCTGTACCAGGGAAAGTTGCTGGAGGTGGGAACTCAGTGGACATGCTCTCTGGAAGAAAATAAGAGCTATAGCATCTGATGCACTTGTAAATTACTTCTAAAAGCTAAAATTTTCTAAGAGTTTTGTAAAAACTACTCTGATTGTTCCAAGCAGCAAGCTTTTTTTTTTTCAGATTCCCCACTACACTCGAGCTGCCAAATATCACTTTTAATGAAGAGTAGTAGGGGCTGTGTGAAAAACATCTTTCTTCTTTGTGCCAGGAGCTGGGCCCTAGCAGTCCAGGACAGCTTCAGATTACATGTCCTTGTCTTTGATGAAAATGCAGTAGTGAACCAATACTCAGTGTGTGTCTGTTTTTTCCTGGCTGATGTGTATGAAAATGGGCATGTATTGTATTGCCCAAATTAGAGAAAAGTGAGTTCTGTGGCTGTGGGACTACCCTCCTGCTTGAATGTTCTTGCTATGATCTCTGAATACCATCCTTATGACCTCTTAAGCTTTTCTTCACTGCATGCACTGATCAGTCTGAACAATGTAGGTAGCCTGATCTTCCTACATCATCCATGTCAGAGATTCCTGTAACGCTACCACGCCCTGTAGTCTTTTCCAGCTCAAAAATCTCCCATCTGATTCAGCAGCAGTAGCAATAAAGGCCTTTCTGTGGTGAGTCCACCCAGTGAATCAGTAGGAGGTCTGAATCCCGCCTTGAGGGACAGCTTCCAACTCCAGGTGCCCTTCCCTCTTCACCTGCTCTTGTCACATATCTTGCTTGTTTGAAGGAACGGAAAGTTTTATACAAGGCAGTCTCCAAAAACACTTGGGTCTTTCCTGCCTCAGAGTTTGTTTTCTCTGTTTTGATCTTGCTGAGATCCCAGCCCAGGCCCAGCATGACTGCTCCAGTAGGTACCTTTTTCTCCTTGCGTTGCCTCATCTCAGTCAATGTAGGGCCATGACCCTACCTGAGATAACCATGAAGAAAGGAGGAATTATCTCAATTCCATATCTGACCAAGGGAAAATGCCATTGTCCTTCTATCATCACAGCATTTATCCATCAATCTCTTCTGGAGAATATGAGATATCCGTTTATTTTTCTTCAAACGGTGATATCATGGCTGCATTTTGATGACTGTTCTAATACAGAAGTTTCTTGGACTCTTGCCTGCACTTCAAGGTATTGCTGTTCTTCAAGTAATCAACAGGAAAATCATTGCAGAGACTTCAGAAATCAAGTATGGTCTTACAATCTGTTAATTACTACTGTTAAAGCTAACTAGCTGAAGAATTAAACTGTGTTGCAAATAGTTGTTTGGTTGAAAAAATTCCCATTTCATCATTAAACCACCCCAGAAACTGGATGCTGGTTCCATGAATGGCAGCAGAGAGTAGATCCTGTTCAGAAAGGCTAACAGGATCAGAATGGCCTTCTCCCCCTGAAAGTATCAGCAGGATGCAGCTGAAGGTATAAGAACTTTGTATAGCACTACAGCAGCAAAAGCAGCTGATCTAGTGACCCTGGCATACTGACATCAAATAGATGGCAAAGGCTTGTACTTTGTCTCAGTTTGCAAATTTAAGAAGAGTGTTTAAAGTTATCAGATATTAGGGGCTGAGATAGGTCTATACTAATTCTTAGAGAGACAGCCACACTTGCATCACTTTTTCATTTAGTTTTCAGGGGGAAAAAAAGGTTCATGTGAGACGTTAAAGGCATCTTGTGAGACTTCCACATACTGTGAAAAGTAGCAATAGAAGAAACTTCTCCAACACCTGATCAAACATTATTTATTTCAGGAGAAGTTAGGGGCTGAGCTCAATTCACTGATTGCAGTGTCTTTCTGTTTGATAACCACAAAATGTGAATGTCTCTCTTGGGTACGTACAAACAGAGACTTTGGGTTTTTTGAAGTAGCTCCTCCAGTTTGGGTTGGATGATTGAAAGTAGAAAAGACTGCAGTTTTCCCAAACCCAATCCTTCCAATCCAAGTCAGCAATGGAGCCAAGAGAAGAGGTGGAAACCCAAACTTTGCCACTGCTTGGGCTGAAAGTTATTCTAAACCTCAGGTCCAGGGAGATTTCCCAGGCTGGGAAATTTCAGCTCAAAGAATTGCATTTGAGCAAAATTACAAGTGATAGGGACTGCCTTCAGAACAGGCCTCCATCCTGCCTTCAGAACAGGCAAGTAGATTATTCCTCATCCATTGATCTCACAGAAAGTGTTTTACGCTTTCCAATCTGTACCTTATTCCACGTTTCTTTAATTACTTCTTGTCCTGCCCATCATGGGATGGAAATGGGGATTCGTCCTTTCTCCCTCGCAGGAACCTGATGTGTATTTCAAGAACTTTTTAATGTTTCTTCATCACTGCCTCTGAACAGACCCCAGTGCTCCAGCTGAGACCTCATCTGTGCTGAACAGGGCAGCGGGGAAACCTCAGGGGCCTTGAAGGCTAATTGCAAAAGTCACCTTAGTAATTAGCCTGTTCTGACCAGCTAAGCTGTATTTCCTGGGAAAAGATGGGGGAGTCAGGCAAATCCTGTCAGTTACACTGTTGTCTGTGTTTCATAGGCATGTACAGCAGCCAGTCCAGAATGAAAATAGTCAAAGAAAACTGTTTATTTTCCACATCATTAAGCTCAGTGGATCAATAAAGCTGTTCTTAAAACTTTTCAGTTGAAAGGTGCTTGGGGAGCATAAGAGCATAAGAACAGACGTGCACAACACATTGAATTGTGGAAGATGCCTTATTGTATCGAGATACTTATAAATCTTTTTTTACTCCATCATATCATTATATGCAGAGTGATGAACTATTATATGCAGAATCTCAGCAGAAGAGATAGCAAGAAAAAAGGTCCTGTAAAAATTCAGAGAGAACATAGATACTTCAAAACCAAGTAAAGGGCAGACGTGGCTTATTTACATGCCATCTAAATTCTATGTCTTATCCTGACCTCAGAGCAGATCGCAATTATTAAGTGAACTTTGTAGATCAGGCACAAAATGTACCACATAACAGTATCCCCCAGAGACTGTCTCCAATGCAAACTCAGCCTCCCACTTCTGTTAATAGTGGATTACTTGTGACAGGCTGGGCAGCAGATTGATTATTGTAATAAATTATTTCATGATCCCTCTTCTGCTGCAATAAAAAGCAGTGATTCAGCTATCCAAAGAGGGGTGAATGAAAAGAAATGAAGGACTTAGTTAAAAGTAATTCTAGATCAGAAATTGGTCGATGAAAGATTGTTGAATTAATTTAAAATTCCACTCAGTTATTTTTATTTCTGTAATGTAACTCCATCCAAAGTAAATCAGCTATGAAGCCAGTAGAGACTACACCAGTATTCCACAGTGTAAGGTTGTACCTCAACTAACCATAGCCAGTGAAGCTTTTTCGAACAGTCTATTTCTATTTTAATGTGTTCCTTTGTTTAATAAGATTAATATTTTCCCATGTTTTCTACAGAGTACTGCAGTTTCTTTATCTGTGTCAATGCAGCATGAAAATATTCCAGAGGCTGGAAGAGAGAAAAAGTGTAAGAGAAAAGTGGCTTCTGCTAGTGGAAGAAATTAATGTACTGGTTGTAAAATGGGTGCTATGTTTTCTAGAAGGAAATTTTAAGGTGGATATTAAAAGGATATAGGTACATATCGATTCAGGTTTAAAGGGTTAGACACAAAGAATTTTTAAGGAAAAAAATGGGATATTGCATCAAGCAGATCCTGTGAGTGAATGAGAGTCTTAAAGAGGAGTTTAAGAGTCTTAAAGAAGAGTGAGTGAGGTCCATGAAGGGAGATGGCAGCATGCAGCATCCCAGCTCCAGGACACAAGCCACTTGCCCCATCTCTGAAGCCCTAGTCCTGAGCTCCACACCTAAACTCTCAGTGCAATGCATGAATCGTGTTACGTAAATGCCACAGGGATAAATAAGAGTGGTGCAGTCCCTAAGCCACAGCAGGGCATGTGACAGGGAGGAGGAGACAGGTGAAATGCACCTTTCTCTATGAGACTTTCCCTGGAGTTAATGCTTCAGTCAGGACTATTCTTTCTCATGGAAAATGGTGGAAGAAGGTGTTCATGTCCCGTCACTTGCTAAATGGAGCAGTAACAGTTCAGCTGGAGAAGGCTGAGGTATAAATCTTATTTCTTTTCTGTAATGGAAAATAAAATTTGAGGTTTTCCTTTTGTCCAATTTCTCAGTCCTAAAGCAATCTCGTTTGGTTCCTAAGAACTTATTCTGTGGGCTTGAATATAGCTAAAATAATGCCATTTTGTGTATGCAGACTCCATGTTGCTTAAATGAGCAGGTAATATATTACCTTGTCTCACTGTTGTTTGTGCTCTCCCCACGCCACTAGAAAATGATGTAAATCCAGTCTGATTGCTGTTGCTGGGATACTGTAAGCAAATAAGTGTGAGACAAGGCAAAATAAAGGATGTGAAACTGCAACTAACAAGTGGCAGAGCATCACAGATACAAAATTTCTCAGTAAAGGACCTAAGCAGTAAATAGAAATGACTTTATTTTGGATTCATCTATATCAAGGCATTTAAAGATATTCATCTGGGTGTTAGCAATATTTTAAATTGAAAGGAAAATACAGCAAAAAGAGGGGCTGGGATCTGAAGACTGAAAGCCCATCAAGCATGTTATAGGAATTACCCTCATGCTGTGGCTGGAGGCTTGGCCAGTGAGGTCCTGGGCAAGAAGGCATGTCCCCTGCACAGATTCTTTTGTTGTCCTGCTTTACCTAATCTGGCAATAAATTAATATAACCCGTATGACAAGGTTCTAGGGTTTTCTTTGTTATCTTTGCCTATCCAATTAAAACAATGGTATAACAGGTTAAGTGATTATTTGCATATGTAAAAGATAAACCCTTTCAACTGAGAATTGGGATATGACATACATTGGATCTAGAAATAAGAATATTCCCCTGGGAATCAGAGTGCTTTTGTCAGATAAAAAGGGTATTTGAGTAATGATTGTCATATTTACATAAATGATGGTCTTAAGTAAGGCTTCAAGTGGATTTGTAATGTCACTTGATGTTATGGAACCTGATATTATTGAATTTGTTTTTATTGAATATCAAAGCGATAACCTGAAAGCATTTCCATGAAGTTTTCCTCTCAAGACAGAAGAGAAGTACATCTCCACACAGCCGTATCTCAGATATCGGGTACCAAATCTCAAGTATCCCCAGCTGTCACAAATCCAGTGCCAAGACCTTTGCCTCTGGCTCTCTCTGCCAAGAACTCTGATGGTGGCAGCCTCTTTAAGAGGCTTTTGTCAAGCTAGCCAGGAACTGGTTGTTACATAAAAATAGGACAGGGATCATAATTAATTGGATTTAGGGTATTACATCTGTCTGAGGGCGACTCCAAAAATCACAACGTGGAATTGAATGTAATTACTAGAGACTCAGCGATGAAACTATTTTAATAATAAGAGAAGTCAGGTCGTCCTGTAGCCTGTGTAGGTTTGCATCTGCACACTGTTCCACTGAAAGGCAAGGTAAGCAGATATGACTGGGGCTTAACCCAGGGCTTTCATTCAGAACAGGGTGAATATGTGGTCTCCAGGAAAGGGAGCAGCATTCCAGCCCTGGAAATTGCTCTCCTTCGCATATTGATCAGGGATCATTCCAGGGTTAATTGTGCAGCTGTGATTTCCACCTTCCCATCCATCACTGGACTGAAACACTGACTTTGAAGGCTCATTCCTAGGGTGAATCACTTCACTCACTGGGCTGTTCATTCCACAGAGCAGTGTCGTGAACCCTTGGCGACTAGTGAAAGCACTAGAGCTGCTATTTGGTGTGCACTGCTGGAGAAGGATCAGACCTGGAGTTGCCTGGAGATCTCATGTGCCCAGGGAACATGACATTGGACATATACACAGATGGAGAGGACCAAGATTATACACTAAAAAAAAGAATGTAGCCAAGAGTCTCCCAGACTCCAGAATTTTCTCACCAACTACTTCTGGAATCATGAACCTCCTGCAAAGCTGTAAAGGCAGCCTTAGAAATAATTTCTTCAAGAGCACTGAAATATGCCAAGGAATCTCTGCAACTTCCTCAAGTCATCCGGCACAGCGCTTTTCACGTCTTATTTAGATTCCATTTCTGAGCATGTAAAGATGATTTCTCTCTCAGTAACATCCTGCAGAAAACCCACAACATACCCATTTTTCATCCTTAGTTGCAGTGCCTTGCTGGAGCAAGCCCAATGATCAACACAGACTTCCTCTAAATCAAGCACACCAGGATTCACATTGCAATATGTTCCCATGGACCTAAGACAAGAGGAGAGTCCCCAGTGTAAATCTTCCTCACTGAATTGCAAATGCTTCTGGTACTTCAGGGAGTCTCATCCTGACTCCACTTGTATTTCCCTGGGGGCTTGTCTCCTCTGAATCTTTCACTTCACTTTAAAATAACTTTTTTTTTTTCCTTAGCTTGAAGTACTTAATTAGTGCCTGCAGTTCTGTTAAAGCATCTAAGTGATCTGATGTCTGCAACCCACAGGGAAAAAGGCTCCTTCCATTAACTGGCACATGGAAAATTGCAAGTGTCAGTGACTGTGAAAAAAATATTTTCAGTTTTAGTAAGTTTGTGGGTCGAAAGTCTTTCCCCCTCAGGGCCTTCTCCGGGCTCCCTGGTCATGGCTCCAGGGCAAACTCTGCTCTTGGAGCCCTAAGCAGGCAAGGAAGGATCACCCACTGCTGCAGCGAGGATCTGGGCTAAGGCCACTTCCTCTGCTTCCCAGTCTTCTTTCACTTGGTCCTCCAAGAGAACTCACTGGATGGGCCTTGACTGGGATGAACTTCATGTCATATTCTTAGCTTGAGACAGGTTCAAGCTTTCATCCGTGTGGTCTGGATAGGTTAGGAGGAACTACTCAGTTGGCATTGAGTTAGTTGGCAAAAGAAATTAATTAAAACATACACTATTATGCCTCTATTTTTAAACACCAATAACCACCATTTCAATGTGGAAATCTACTTTAAAAAAAACAGATGAAATGAATCCAGGTAGTACCTCTTCTAATTCATCCATCAATAAGCTGGAGGAGAGTGACTGATAAATTGAACAGAAGCCAGGATGACCCATAACATCATATGTGATCAATATGTTGCCACCGTTGCAGAACAAAACAGAAAAAAACATATGGACCTATACATTTGTGGTACATAACATAGGTGGTAAAAATGAGCAAGTGCCTCAGCACAATGTCTGTAGGTGATGGCTGCTCTTGTCAGGAAACCAAGACATGAGGTCTAGAAGGTCCTCACCCAGAAGGGTGTAAATCACGCTCCCAAAAAAACTTATGGGTTTTAATTCAGTGATGATTTGATGTAAAGTTATAAAGAGTCAGACCAAACCTACCTGTTTTGTTGGTACACTCAAATAGAGATCACAATCAGCTTGACACATGGGATGGCTGGGGAAAATATCCTTTCCCTTCTCCCTGGAGATGGGTGGGCTCGGGAGAGATGATACATCCATCAGCTGTCCATTCACAAGAGGCCATTTGTATACTGAGAGTCAGGGGGGCTCAACGGGTTTGTGGCAGACTCCAGGGTCACCAGTACTCCAGAGTATAGCATAGCACTCTTTAAGAATGCATAATATGGAGGGAACAAAGTTAAAATCCATTTTTCAGCCCCTTGAAATTGGCTTTGAAAACTGGGCCACACTTTAAAGTAACAATGGGTTTTTTAGGGAAGGACTTTGCCCTCTAAGCATGAGTTTCCATAGCCATGGCAGCACAACTCCCTGCCATGCATGTGACAATGACATGCAGAGGGAAGCTTGTCTTCATGGTGTCCCAAGGACACCTTTGTGATTGATACCTGACTGACCAATCTGTCTGCCCCCACGTCTCTCTCCATCCCAGTCTCCTTGAGACCTTGACTTGCACCTTCTGCAGGACCATCACACCTGTCTCCATTGCTCAAGATGCATTTGTGTTTTCTCAAGCACTACTTGCCCCAGCCTTGGAGAGCTGATCAACTCTAGAGCTCCTTCATCTTCCTCCTTGCTCATTTGTTACAGCCATTTTGCTGTAGTTTACAATGCCAATATCCTTGTGCCCTTGGCACATGAGCTTGTGGAAAAAGGAGAAGGCTGTGGCCCTTCTCTACAAATGCACATAGCAAGGGCCATGCCTTGGACAGAGTCCATATTTCAACAAAACTGTGTACTTCAGTTTGTGTCATGTCACATTCACTGTACATGACATTATAAAGTAACAAGAAAGACTAAATTAATCCCTTATGTATCACCATGGACCCAAGAGCTCATAATTATCCAGCACTGAGAATTCAGTGGGGACAGAATGCCAATGAAACCTCCTCCACACTACTTGGTTTCTTATATCTTAATTTCTTTCAGTCAGCAATATCTGGCATTCATTGAGATGGTGAAATTTGCGAAGTTTACTTTCTTCTCTGATTTTACAGCCTTGTGTTTTCAGCAAGAAAATTCAGCTATTAAAAATATCTACCTTCTTTTTTTTTTGCTTGTTTTTGAGCGTAGAAGGAAGAAAATCAGTGAAAGGTTAGGTGAAAGGCAACTCAGGAAAGGAGCAGAGAGAAAGAGAGGGGTCATCCTAGGAAAAATGAAAAGGTGCATGTCTGGATAATGTGGATTGTGAAAGCAAGACTGCACAAGCAGCTCTCCCTCCCGGTACAGAGCCATAATACACATATTTTCTCATTTATAGCTCACACACAATTCTGAACAAGTAACATGGCAGGTGAAAAGTGCTCTAGGAACTAATAACTAGATATAGTGTTTTTGATCCAGGGAGGAGAACTGCTGAATGAGATGTGTGAGGAAGGCAGAATAAATTAGATGTGGATGTGGGTCTGGTCTTCTGGTGACTTGGGTCAGCTGCCTCCCTCTACACCAGCAAAAGCTGGTTCCACTCGGAGTTTTCTGACTTGCTCTTCCTTGCTTCTAGCTTTCCTCCATGGAAAATAAAATGAAATAATAATTTTTTTGCATTTGAAAATCCAAAGTGATTCATAATTTTTTCTTTCCTGGAAAACAGGTGTTCAGCTACTCTTTGCTAGGACCTCTCTAGCCAGGCTTGCACTCTTTTGCTTGTTGGATTCAAGTAGGAGATGTGTGCTTAGTAGGGTTTCCTGGTAGGGTCTCCACCTCTTTCCATTTCCTGCACACAGAAGTGCTGGAATTTGATGGAGATGCCCTGATTCATCCTCCTACCTGAATTTGTTTTTCTTTTTCCCCACCACGTTGGCTGCAATAATGTCTTCGTTCTCACAGCCATGAAATTTAAAAAAAATATAAAAATATATGTATTCATAAAAAAATTAAGTGTGAAAAGAAACCTACTTTTCTGTTTTCTGGATGTGTTTTGAGACTGTCTCATAGACAGTGCTGTACAGAACAAGCCATTTTCAGGGCACGAACTTCTCCCCAGCCTCAGCCACCCTGGGACTGCTCTGTGTATTCCCGAGTGCCATCTGCTGGCATCTCCACTGTGGAGCTCTGTACATGGAGATCAGACAATGTTCCTCAATCTGTAACCCACAGTGATCTGGTTGCTCCATCACTAGGTCAGACGAAGTCCAGCTGGAGGGTACATAAAAATCACAGGAGACCAACTCTTCAAAGGTATTTAAAAGTGATCATGCTCAGCTTTGCCCTCCCGATCATCTACTAGGAAGTTTTAACCTTGAACCTAAATCTTTTCTTATAGGGAGGGGGATTTATGAATATAGCTGGCTGATAGGTCCCAGCCAGGTCCCAGCCAGGACTTTATCTTTTGTCTCCCTCCACATTACCTGCTTAGTTATCCCATCTCCTTGCTGTGACATTGTTAGTGCCCACCTCTCCTTTCTGCTTATACTCCTCCATCCCACTACATTTATACAACCAAGCACCTGGTACTTTTTTGGAGCGAGAGCTTTGTTACCTCTTTTCCTGTCTGGTGGTTCAATAGCAAGCAGAAGGTGCCAGTAGGATTTTCTGAAGCTCTCTGTTCTAGTCAAACAAATGGTGTGAGGCTCTTACCTGCACCTTTGTGGGCCTTTAACCCTAGGTAGGTTGCTGCAGGGCACTGCCTGTGGATTTGTAAAAGCTCCGAGACAGAGAAATACAATGTCTGAGGTGTCAGGCTGAACTGTGGAAGAGCTGGTGACACCTATATGGTAGCCTGCCTTGCCTAAAGGGGCAGATGGCTACCAAATATCCTTGATAATTTTGGTCTGGGTACACAGGAAAATATCACCCCATGGAAGTCTTGCATGAAGGATTCAAATCCATGAAACTCAGTGACTGGAGAGTGAGGTAACAGATACAACTTACAGTGTGTTTTCTTTTTTTAGTGAACAGATACTACAAAAAAATGATAGAACAACGGGACAGAAATCAGGAGGGAAAAAAGGAAACTATAAAACTGCAAAAAGGAAAACTTGTTCTCTACTGTTGCAACAGGACACAGTGCAAGAAGAAAAGATGACTGCAGTTATTATTATGGGCCTAGGATCCATGACAATTAAGTAATTTGAAAAAAAGATTGTAGGTTTGTACGGCTTTTTGTTTCTGTTAACTTTCTTCTCTCTGTTTCTTCTCAGACCACCAGATAGCAGGTTTCTTCTATTCATATTGCAATTTCTATCATCTCAACAGCTTTATCTAGTCTCTTGATTTGGGTACTTTTAGGTTGGAAGGGACCTCTGGAGGACATCTAGTCTAGCTTCTGGCTCAAAGCATGGCTAACTTCAAACACACATCAGGATGCTTAGGGCCTTGTGCAGCTGAGTTTTGGAAATCTCCAAGGACAAAGATTCTTCTGTCTCTGTGGGCATCTGCTCCTGTGCTGAACAAACCAATGTGCCCCCTCCTCACCGCTTTTTCTAGGTAGTCTCCCCTCTGTACAGGGACACAGTAACTGTACCAGCACAGGAGATCCCTGGTTTTTCTTCATATTCTCATCATGTTCATTTTTCAATGGTTACAGACCTGAATGAAGAAATATAGTTGCATGTGTAAGTAAATGAGCATTGTGAAGAAATCTCATCCTATCTTTTTTTGTTCTCAGCACTGGATATTTCTAGATAATTTGAAAGCAGGTACAGCATAACGCTTCTAAGGAAGTTCAAGAAGTATTTCAAAGGCACTGTCAAAGGGGCAGCTTGAGGACAATATACAATTTCCACTTACAGACTGCACGGGTAAATCATTTAGTGCATTAGAGGACCTTACCTAGGAATATTTTCCATTGCTAATGGACTCTGCCTGTGAGCATAAATGCAGCTTTTACAATGCAGATGGCAGACAGTATATATAAAATCCATCGGTAGTCAGTTTACATCCTCCATCATAATTTTGTGCAGAAATGAGGCACAATTCAACTGCTCCTGAAGTCAACACGTCTCCCCAAGGACTCCTCAGTGGGATTGGACTGAGCACCAGTGACTTGAAGGCATGTCCATCTTTTTGGAAACCTGTTTCTGAAAACAGCCAATACAGGTATTTCAGCTCTTCCAGACTCATGGTCCATCTTTCCTTCTACTTGTGGTCAGCAGCTAAGGTCTAGAGCAGTCATCTCTCTGATAACAAAGGAATCCATTCACTCAACCAGCTAGCTGACATTTAGACAACAAGCATGGCTTGAGGTCTGAAATTGCTTGTTCTGCTCATGTGTTTATGTAGAGCAAGCATGATCCTGTACTAACACAGCTATGTCAGTTAACACTGTGAGTGCTGTGAGATGAGAGAGCAGGCAGTGAGTCAGTTTGGAGCTACTCCTCCTGAGCAAGGTATATGTGACTTGTAAGAAAATGTTGGTCCACTGGGACACTCAATATATGACTATCATACATGCCTGAATGGAAGACTTAAAAATCCTTTTCCTCTGGACTTTTTACTTCCTCTCACCATTTTTGATTCATTTTTTGTTGGTTTGTTTTCTTCTTCAGCTATGAACTCAATCAGGTCAGCTTAAGAGAAGACAACGACGACATTGGAATAACCGGAAAATGTGTTTATTCAGAAATTCTCCTGGAAATGGATATGATTTTAAGCCCAACATGGCTTAGGTACAGCTGATTCTACCCTGCACAGGCAGTCACAAGAATGTTGTGAAACTCAAACATATTCCTCCTTTACTTTTCAGCTTACTGTTTTATTTTTGCTGACCTGGCCTGCAAAGCTGACATCTGTGCAAGACTTAACCCAGAGGAAATGGAGTCCTTATCATTTGAAAGACACAGACAAAAAATGAAATTATGATCAAGAATCTGTCTGCCCTTTATCTTTCTCTTGTGCATGTATGCAAATGAATGTCTTGATTTCTGAATGTAGTATTTGCTTTTCAATATGATTTCATCTTTCCTTGTTGATTATATCAGAACTTTTTATCTCAAAAATTAATTCAGCCAAATGGGTATGATTCTTTAAACATACCCATCCTTCCACTCAGTTAAAATTATGTCTGAGGTGCTTTTATTTTTATCAGGAAGAAATGATAATATTTTATCTCCCTGTTTCCTCTAGTTAGATCAAAATGGCCGTTTGAGGCATGGCTAAATGGTTCCTGTGGTACTAAGACTATCAGGAGGGACTCAAATGAGATTCAAGAATAACTGCCTCAGGAAGACGTGTATCCCGGTGGCTGTACACAAAGATGGAACGACTGTAATTCATCCCAGCCAAAGACAGCTGGCTGTGCTGAGATGAGGTGTCTCACAGAGTTACAACACACTTTCCACACTACTTACTCAGGAGATATGGCCTTGGTCTCCTTTACTGGAAAATATAATGAGTGAAGAGTAGTTAATTTTAAATTTATCATGCAAGATCATAAAACTGAAAATAAAGAGAAAAGGAATAGAACATGCTCATACTACCTAGAGATCTTGGCTCTGCATAACGCAAATCCTTCAAATGCTCTTTTCCAAAACAGCCAGCAGAACCAAAGACAGGTTCTGGTGAAGCGGCTGACACTGAGTAAGATTGATAATCTGTGGTAATTTAGAACAGGACATTTCTTACCTGAGATTGGCAATAGGCCATGCTTGGAATAACATGGGTCTCTTCATAGACGTACACCTGAATGCGGTGGGTGGGAAAGACAGGGCTTTCAGCAGTCACAACAGTCTACAAAGCAACTCCTTCTCCAGTTGTTCTTTTTTCCTGTTGTTTTTCCCCCTTAATAGAGGACAGTTGGTTTTAAAACTCACTATAATGCTGAATAA
>KZ506423.1:131397-152628 GCA_002844005.1 Limosa lapponica baueri
TCAAGGGGAAATTAGTCACCTGAATACCAGAGTATACCAGAGTGCGCTACTGAAGACCAAAGGGTTTGGGGGGACTTTATCTATGCCTCAGATCTTTATGGGCTGATATACTACTGTCAACACCTGTTTCAGTAGAGTGAGAAAAGACTAGACTGCCTGTCCTCCTAGCAATATACCGTAATGTACTTTGCGAAGTACAGATCTTGCAGTCCTTGCCACTGCTAGGAAGTGAAATGGGTAGTGCTCAGGCATCCCTGAAGATACAGAGATACCAAAAAAAAGTCCAGAAAAGAGACTTGCTTCAGATGGTGCTGCCCCAAAGGCATGAGTCTGTTGCTAGACATAATCGTCCTACTAGGTGTTGCTCTACCTGGGACTGCCCAGACAAAGGTCAGGCACTACTAGATCTAGCAAATCAATGAGATTGTCAAACACTGTAGTTCAACATAAACCAGCATCCACACATGGGGCAGAGGATTACAGTTACTGGGCAGTACTGAGTCTACACAGGCCAAGCTCTCTTAGGATGAACTACTTCTTTGATGGGATTCATGTGATCAAGAGAAGAGTCTGTTAGAGACATTCATCTGACATCCCTTAATAGTGGTTACAATTAGGCATATCAGTGTCCATTATCTCACTCTAAAGTTTATATCTAAAATGCACCATATTAGTCATACTTAAAATGGCCTACTTTTTCTTTCCATTGACAGTGGCAGGAGCTTACGATGAGAATTTCAGATGGAGATACGTGCACTACAGCCACGTAGTATGCTGAAATTTAGGTATGATGTACCTTTCCCTATCCAAACTTAGGTATGATGTAGCTTTCCCTATCTAACCACAGCAGAGGTTCTTTTGACACAAGTCTATGCCCAGTCTGTTCAAAAAGAATTATCTGCAAAAGCACATACTTTGGTGACTTGTTTATTGGTTTGCATGTAGCATATAATCAATGAAAATGCTTTGTTCTTTTTGCAATGTTTTGTTCTTTTTTTTTTATTTGGTTGCACTGCCAGTAAATTCCTGTACTGACAGTGCATCAATACTGTTTGCTAAGAGCCCCTTGGGAACGACTGATAGATTGCTCTGGCCATTGTTTGTCTCCTTCTGCCTATTCCCTTTTCTGACATAATCTGGTTAGTTTAGGAATAGATCCCTTCCTCCCTTGCCAGAGGCAACTGCCCACAGGCATTAACAGGGATGCAGATGAGTGTTTCAAAGCCCTGGAGAAACTGGGGGGAAAAAAAGGTCAGCTTTGACATAGACAGTAAATCACATTTGTAAGAGTATCTGGCCTCTAAGTAACCTCTCAAACTATAGGAGCAAAGAGAATACCAATACACTAATTGGAGGAGAGGCAACAGTTCATATTACGCATTATCTTGGTTTACCCATGAAAGGGGATGCTCAATGGGAAGACAAGAGATTTCCTTTCCTGGCTTCTTCTGAACCTCAAGAAACAAAAAGGCTAGATGAAGATGGTAATTCTCCTCCACCTTAGCATTTCAAATGAAAATCTGCTGCAGCCACCTGCTTGTCTCCAGGACTTTCTGTTTTGCCTGACAACTTCTATTTTTAAACCGGCTGAATTCCTCTCTGTAAGGAATTACCACAGCTACTGTCACCGCCCAAGTCCTACCCTGCTCTGGGGTCTGGATTACATTTCCTCGTACGTTGTGGTGTTGTTGCTATTTTATGACTTTGATGGGGTGTTTCTGCAGTTCCTTCACAACACATGCTGCATGGAAGTGACTGGCATAAGGGAACGAAAGACAGAAATGTGTCCCAGTCCTTTCTGCATGTCTCCAGGCTACAGAGCACACTGAATTTTGCTGCTTGCTATTTTTACTTTTTTTCTCCGCTTCTTACCTCTGTCCTTATTTTAAATATGATTTTTCACATTTGATTACCGTGGTTTGTAATTGCTCTTGACTGAATAGTGCAAAATACACATCTGTTGAGTGTGTTAGCTTGCAAGTTTTGACAACTTTTGCAGTGATTTATACCTCAAGCAATACTCCCCTAATACACCGGAAAAAGGTCATTTGACTATTATTGCTCATTCATTTACATGACACTAAGCTGTGTGTGCCACATGCAAGACACAGGTTCTCATGGTACTATGTGTTAATCATGAATAAATGCAAGTATTTTCAGCACAAGTCAACAATTGATTTCTTTCTCATCTGAAATGTTTTAGTAATTTTCTTTTTCTCTAACTACTATGCATGAATATATGTTTTTCCTCTGAATGACTGAGGGGGGCATGCAGCCAGGACAGGTCAAGCACAGGACCATGCTCTGTTGCAGATCTCAGTCGTGTTCTGCATCACACAGCACACAAAATAGCTCATGGAGCTTAATGAGATGTGGAAGTGCTGTATATGATTTCCCACTCTAAGTGTATGTATTTCCCATGAAACACTACTGCCTTTGTTTTTTCAAGATATTTAAACTTGGTTTTAATGTAATTCCTTTCTAATGCATCCCCCACAAGGACACATTTGTGGCCCAGTTTTCAGAATCAGGCCCCCCTGCCACTGAATGATTCTATGGTTTTATAAATATGATGAGAGCCAATAGTTTTGGAAATCCAGGTCAAAACCTGAGTGTAGATAGGTCAGGACCAAAACTTCAGCTCTGGCTGAGCGTGCCTGCATGTAGCCTGTGCTCAGCTTCACTTATCTCCAGGTGGTAAATTCATACAGGCAGGGGCTTTGTTTAGGTTTTTTTGTCCAGTGCTAAATGCAGCCTAATCCTGGTGTTTAAGACAAGCAATAAATGTTGCAAGGAAGTTTTTCACATGGGTTCAGGTCAAGCTAAGCCCTAATCCTTCATTTCCCCAAACTCTGTGGTTTCTTTATCCTTATCCTTATATCTGATTACATGCCTACCTATAATCTGTAACAAAGAACAGAAGGAAATTAATGTTCACAACAGCATTCTAATCCTTTTCAGTCCCTCATTACTGCTCAGTCCCTGTTTAAAGGAAAATTTCCTCCACCCTCCCAATAGCTTAGTCTTCTAAACAGGCATTAATGAGGGAAAAAAGATCGTTTTTTACAAAACTTGTCCTGCACAATTCCGTACCATTAGATATAGAAGTCTACCACCCTGTGAAAAAGCAAAAATACACCTACAGATAGGAATTTAATTGGTAATAGTACCTTTTGTCCCGACCCATCATAGAATCAAAAATTGGAAAAGATCTTTAAGATCATCAAGTCCAACCATCAACCTAACACTGACAAAACCACCACTAAACCATGTCCCTCAACACCACATCTACACGTCTTTTAAATACCGCCAGGGATGGTGACTCACTGGCACTTCCACTTCCCTAGGCAGCCTGTTCCAGTGCTTGACAACCCTTTTGGTGAAGAAATCTTTCCCAATATCCAATCTAAACCTCCCCTTGTGCAACTTGAGACCATTTCCTCTTGTCCTATTGCTTGCTACATAGGAGAAGAGACCAACCCCCACCTCGCTACACCCTCCTTTCAGGTAGTTGTAGAGAGCGATAAAGTCTCCCCTCAGCCTCCCCTTCTCCAGGCTAAACAATCCCAGTTCCCTCAGCAGCTCCTCATAAAACTTGGGCTCCAGACCCCTCACCAACTTCACTGCCCTTCTCTGGACACACTCCAGCACCTCAATGTCTTTCTTGTAGTGAGGGGCCCAAAACTGAACACGGTATTTGAGGTGTGGCCTCACCAGTGCCAAGTACAGGGGCAGGATCACTTCCCTAGTCCTGCTGGCCACGCTATCCCTGATACAGGCCATGATGCTGTTGGCCTTCTTGGCCACCTGGCCACACTTCTGGCTCATATTCACCCAGCTGTCAACCAAAACTCCCATCATCCACATGGCTTGGTCCCACCCTCCTGCAGGGTCCAGTTGCTGGTGTAGGTCCACTGCCACCCTGTGACACTGGTAATTTCAGCACCAAACTACTCAGATCTTGCAAAAGTAAAATGAGGCACCAAGTCCCCTGTGCTCAGCATGTGGGCACTGCTCAGTGTCCTGGAGCACGGCCCAGAGAGCCAACAAATGTAGCAGAATTAGCTGAACAGGGGGTGGTAAAGAGCCTCTTGATCTCATACAGGCTCTTTGGTTTTGCTTCAACCATGGCCTTTACTCAATGGCCTTTTTTAAATGCTACTGCTTTAATAGTCCTTCAGAGGGGACTTAATTGCCAGCTGTTCAACCCATCCCATCTGAGACATGGTTTACGTTTTGCATATTAAAGACTTAATGCATCATGGAAAAAGATATAATGCAGCCAATTTACATACAAAGGTCTTGGCTTTACAAAGGCATTGGGCATCCTTGTCTTCACAGCAGGCCAAACCCAGCCTCAGAGCCAATACAGCTCCTACTGGGGCAGCCCAAAGTAGATCACTTGCTTTTACTGTATAATCATTTGATTTGGTTTTTCTTAGGCTGGAGAGGCTAATGTATGAGAGAAACAGCCCAGCCTATGCAACTGGCCTTTCGCCTCCCCAGAGGCTTTTCTGGAGGCTGCAACATGTCAGCTATGTGATTCCCTTGGGTCCTAGCATGCAGAAGGACATCCCCCTTGGCACTCCACCTCACTGCACTGCTCTCAGGTAGAGGGCTCGAAGTGCTCCTCGGCTGCCGGTGGGCAGCGCTCACCGTGCCAGCGAGGGCATGCAGGCAGTATCAAATGTTTTCTCAAGATGTGTAGAGGTCATGTCCCTCCTGGCTCGCAGTAAGGCAAGGGTTGTGCAATGTGCTGGGGGATGGCTCAAGGACACTCGGACATACGTTGCTTTCTCCTTGCACAGCACAGAGAGGAATGGATGGAGCAAATCCTATGGGAGTGACAGGAGGGACACAAATACAGTCAGGAAAGGTCTGTGGTACTCTGCCTTGCACTGGTGTGGGGTGCTTAGTTCCTTTTTTGCCCTGGCAGGTGGAACCTCCTTAAGCCTGCAAACACCAGGACCCCCTCCGAATCATGCTGCCCAGGCACGGAAGGGGCTGGTGTTTGCCAGCTCTCACAGTCCCAGTGCCAGGCAGGGTGGCCTGAGGGCAAGGAGGATGTGGTAATCCTCTCTTTAAAATTATTTGATAATAATTTTCCCAAATCTTTTAAGTAGCTGTCTCTTCTGTACAGAGATTGTGAGCAATGATAATTTTCCACTGCGTGTCCAGACTGTGTGAATTCTCCTGACATAATTTAAAAACCTAAAACTCCAGCATGTAGTCCATTTGCTTGCCACTTTATTCCTTTCATGAACGCTGGGGTAACATGAAGCAGTTGTTTGAAATAACACAGGTGAAATAGCTCTACCTCTTACAGGAAGAGGAGGACATAACATACAGCAAGAAAGAGAGCAAAGACAATATTTCATCCACATGTTGAGGAAGGCTTATTTTTTTTAAGGATAGCATCTTTCATATTTCAGAAAGCTCTGGAGATTCAAACAAAAGATGAAGGGAAGAAGATGGTCTTGGGCTGAATTAGAGAGGGACGCTGTTGATTCAGGAGCTAGAGAGAGTGGGGCAGCACAACACTGATCATGTTTGGCAGTGAGTTATACCAAATACCTGGGGGTTATAAAGACACAGGAGGACAGACCCAAAGGACAGCTGGCTTAAACCATAAGGTGAGACTTATCACTAATTGACTGGAACTCTTACAAAGGAAAAAAAGAGAATGGTGTAGATATATCCTGCAAGTCTTAGGAGCTTGGTGGCTGTAGCAGGGGAAAATGCAGAAATGACAAGCCACATTCATGAGTACCCATGAGCATGACCCTGCGCTACCAGACGTAATAGGTCCTTTTATTCACATTCAGTGATTGCAAGATCAGGCCTCACCTGCAGAAGAAAACATGTGGCCTGTGCATGTGACTGCATTCGCTGTGCAGTTAAATCAGGGCTATGTTGTGCACACATTTCCAAAAGTAAAATTAATGTGCATAATCTGCAAGAAGAGTCCAACTTAAAAAAAGCTCTTTAAGTCCTTGAGTAATTGAATTCAGTTTCAGAGCATGATTACTACTAAATTACTTTTATCCTCTAGGCACTTTTCAACCTAATAAACAGTGCTGCAGAAAAACAGCATGAACTTGTGGTAATAGTTTTACAGACTTAACTCTAATATTTTGAAGGGTGTGGGAGTTCTGGTGGGCATCTGTGTTCAACTCTCCAGTCTTTGGACACATCTTCAAAAATCACCCAATCTTTTGTTGTTTTTGGATCGGCAGACCAGCTGATCCAAAATGAAGTGGATACTCCTCAGAAACTTAAGATTCAGATATATAGTGTGTTAAGGAGCATTAACTGGGTAGTACAGCCAGGATTCATCTGAGTAAATATTGTCTTCTATGTTCCCCATGTCTCCACCTGAACTGCATCATCTAGACACCCATTGGAGTCAGCAGAGTGGACTAGGCAGATTTAATATGCAGTTTTACAGTGGTGTTTAAATAGTCAGGATGGCTTACTCCCTACACGTCCTTATCTTAATTGACTATCAAGAGAGATTGACATGTGAGGATGTTCTGTAGGTGTACAGAGTTCAATGATTTTGACAAACATTAGTAAATTTGGCTATTAATAACTGTCTATGGGCAAGATACTAGCTCTTACCAGTCAGAAAGTAATGTGACAAACTTTTTGATCTGGTGCTTAAAATTGGTCTGTATTGCCTTTCACTGAATTTTGACCTACTACCTCCTCTTTGGGGCATTACGCCTTATTATAGTCATTTGGACACGTACTACAGTTCAGCGGACTAGAGGTGACTTGTTCCATCTCTGTTGTTTGGTAACTGTCTGAGCCAGACAGCAATTCAAATGCTACAGCCATTTGAACACATGGTAATTCTTTTCCATGTCTATTGGCAGAAATTTTTTACTCTGCATTTAGAAAATTAGGCAAAATCTGCAAGGAACATAGATTTCTAAAGAGGCTTACAGTCTTTTTTCCTTTTTTCCCAGCCTATTTTCAATTATACAACTTAACATAAAAGACCCAGTTAAAAATCCACTTCCAGCACAGGTTTTGATTGATTGCACTGCCATGTGGAGCCCTAGGGGCTTGGTCAGAGACAAATACAAATATTTGAAAAAACACATGCTGTTCCTGACCTTGCAAGATGTGAAGGAGGCACAGGACTGTGAGCTTGAAAATATACTTGAATAATGAGATGAGAATTCATTTCCTGATGAGAATATGCCTTCAACTTGTTCTTCCATGCTACAGATCAGCAGAAGGAGGTTAGGGAGGGATTTTATGACATTGGTAAATCAAAGATCAATGAGCAGCAACAGCCATGGGGTATAACACACACTGTAATCTGTGTGCGGTCTAAGCCAGACCACTAAATACAAAGGTAAGTAAATGTGGTTTCAGCACTGGCTGAAGCGATTTCCTCATGTTTGCAGTCTGCAGCACTGACCCACCAAGAACAAAATAAGACAGTATTTACAATGCACTCTCCATAGAGTGCTGTCTTTTCATCCTGTTTGCATGGGACCTAATATCTGTCACGTGCCACGCTGGTCCATGCCCAAAATTAGGCACCACAGTCATGCAGTCAGCCAGTCCAAACGGGGGAAAATATGCAGGTATTTCTTGCCTTCTCCACTCTCAAGCGCTGGAGCAGGGCCAAACATGCAACAGCTCAAGAAGATGTCCTGCTTGCACAGCTATGTTCAACATTCCAAAAAATAGACCAGAGCTGAGAATTAGAAACAGGAGGCGTGACCTTACCTCTGAATCAGATGATCTCTGATTTGAGGGGAACCTTTCTGTGGCACAGCACTTGTTTGTGTGCTAGATGGTCCCACTGCCCTTACACTGTGGCTGTTCCAGAGGTGGGAATGAGGCAGAAGAGTCATGAATGGCCCATTATCTTCTTCTTCTGCACCAGCATGGCATGGGACAAGTTAGAAAATTTACAGGTACACTTTTCATTTCTCCTAGGATATACTGCTAATTTGTGTTCCCATCCGATGTTGAGGACAAAGGTTATTTTTATAAAATAAGGAAAAAATAAAACCAGCCTAACTTTAAAGAGGGCTAGAAAGCGCTGAGAGCTGAGCTCTTGGTGTTGCTCCAAGCTTGCTTTATTGCAGGTCTGTGTCTGGGTTGTACGCTCCCTGTCAGAGACAGCATGCATGAGGAAAGTTGGGAGAAAAACTGGAAAACCTTCATGAAACTAGAGCTGCAAACATCTGCTTAATGGTTCACAAGCGACCTAGAAATGAGCATCAGTCATTTAAAATTCCTGTAGCTGCCAACTCCTGTGGATTTAAAATGTATTTTTCTGAAAGCCTCTGGTGCTGAGGTAGGTCACATTTGGCAATGAAAACATCTAAATTTTTCTTTAAGCTGTTTCTATTCTAACCCTTAGCATGGAGCTGAGACTCTTCTGCTTCTCTGGAAATCTTAACAGAACCAGATGTGTTTCTGGAAGGCTTGTTTTACTCAAACACATGCTGTTAGGCTTCGTCCAACAGTCCCAAGGTGGAAGTCTAAGCTCCCCCCATTCAGAATATCACAACAAATTATTTAACAGCCTTTGCTGGCTTTAATATTTATGCATTTAAATAATAAAAAGCAGATGGAAAACGAAAATAATCCCATTGGTTTTTGTTGTTGTTTTTAAATAATCTTGTGGGGTTTCATCACTTTCCTGGTTATGGAACGTTTGGCAAAATTGATACTGCCTTTGCTCTTCAGCCTGAAAATATTTTTCCATTTATTTTATATCTCACACCTACAATGCAAAGAGATCTAATAAAACAGACAGTGGGATAGGTCCAGTGATGAGTATGAGCATAACATCATCAAAGACAGAGGCCCTGAATTGTGCCTGTTGATGAGATCCAGATCTCAGAAGTTCATTAAGTCTCACAGCATCTGCCGTTAGATTTAGTGTTACTATTTTGGGTTTACAGATGGAAAAAGAAGGTACTAAGAGGTTATACAACATCAGTATGGTCATTCAGTCTTTCATATAGCTGGGAATTGGTGTGGTTTTAAAAATAAAGACATTTGCAGCCATTTCATGGCCCATATTAGCAACACCTGCACTAGCAAGAAATCTGGTAGATCAGACTATTTGTTGCGCCACAAAATTTGCCCCTGCACAGGCTACCCCAAGAAGGGTGCATAGCTCACATGTGCCATGCCAGCGTTGGGAGCGAATCACCTCCCTCCTTTCACCACCCACGTAGGGCTTTTTACGTGGAAGCAACCCCTGTTATTGTGAGTGCTCCTGCCCTATTTCACTAAGAAGTTACTATTTATACAAAAATATCCCATACAGCCTTTGTGCAAGCAGCTGGTTTCATCACTTTGGAGGGGGTTAGATTTCACTGTGGAAACAAGCCAGGCTGTAAGCTGATACAAAGCTCTTCCTTTGCCAAAAATTTAGTTAAAAAAATAGAGCGAGTATCTCCCCAGGCCCCGATGCATCTCCGCTATCTCCCTGTTTCTGAATCCTCCTCAAGTGGCATGCAGCAGGCCACAGGAGGATGGACAGGACTGCACTGAGTTACTGCTTCAGTCCCATCCAAAGGGCTGCCTGAGGCTGGGAACGCAACCCCTCCTGTGAGGAGAGGGCTGTGCAGTACCAGCAGAGCTGTGCAACCGTGCTCTGCAGCTCTGGCGTTTTCTAGGCAGCAAGATGAATTCTCAAATGAGAAATTTGTCAAAACTGATAAGCAGTGGATATGCCAGTCTCTGGGTAAAGAGCTCTCAGATGAACCATTTCCCTATTAACTCTTCTGTGGCATCTTTCTGAATGCTAACTTCAAAAGTTCAAAACACAGGAATCAGATACAGAATTCATGTCTTTAAAGCTACCAGATCTAGACAAAAAAAAAAAACAAAAAAAGCAAAAAATCCTTTTAATTTGCTTTCTGCCTGGTATTTGAGTCATGAAATTTATTTTTCTTGTTTTTTTGCAAGCACGAGGAACGAGGAGCTCAGACTGTGTCCAATATGACCATCCAAGTCAGGAACTAGGGGTATGTGAAAATAGCCACCAGAAAATGGGAGGCAGAAATAGACAATCTTTTCAGATATCTTTCTGAATAATAACTGAAACCAAACAGAAAATTTTGCTGTTACTATAGATACACAGTTCCTCTTTGACTTCTTCTAATGTCTTCAGCCTTTTTGTTATTATTTACCTGTTCAGGACTCAAATCAACAGAGAAAGAGTGTTCTTTTGGGGTATCAGACACCATTTATCAGAGATAAAACCAATATGAGGGGAAGCAAAAGGTAAAGGAATTTAAATATGCTAATATTACATTCCCTTCTTCCTGCATTTTACCCATATTACATGAATCATGGCAACATCTAATTGTAGACTATCAGCAAATAAAAGGTTTTATAGCAACCCTCAACACACCAAGGACAAGGGTTAGAATTTTATCATACTGGGAGGTGATGATTTACATTTCCCAAGAAATGTGAAACTCTAACAAGTCCTAAATTATCAGATCTTTAAACTTTAGCCTATGTTTTATAGCTGCTATAAAATGGCATATTGAATGATGGTTTAATGATGTTACTGCTTTATTCAAACAAAATTTACTGAGTTCTGTTCAGGAGCAACTTATGAAACTTAATGACCTATGGTGGGTACACTAAGTTTCAAGCTGTCCTGTGCTAGCAAGAGTGAGAGACTTAGAGGCATTAAGGTGCCTCAAAACCTTTACTGAGAGACATAAAAGTGTCCCAGGAACCTTCATAGTTAATCCATGTAGTATTTCTAGAGGGTACTTTTCCAAATCACATACACAGAAATGTTTCTCAGAGGCTGAAAGTATGACAGAGGAGTAGGGTTGGAGAAGGAGGTTTCATTGGCAGAGGCACTAAGCATGATGTTACACAGATGAATTACATACACTATGTGCAGATTTGGATTCTGGATGGGATTGCATACTTTTTGCTCGTTTTTACAGTCACTTTTTGGCATGGAAAAAGTTAATTCCATTTCATGTAGTTTTACTATGGATCGTCAAAAAACTTTGAGTTACTCAACAACCATCAAGTCTTTCTATACAGCCTGCCTGGCAGGTTACAGCACTGGTGCAGTAACCGCAGGAGTGGCTGCTCAGTAACATCTCAGGATCTTTTAATCATAGTAAAAATGAGTTTTCTCGGCTCCCTTCTAGAAGTGTTGAATATAAAGCAGAGGATATATTTATTCAAGACAGTGAATTACAATACCATGCCAGCAGGTTGGAAAAAGGTCCTTTCTCCTACATGAAGCCAAAATGGTAGAAAAACAGGGTCACACTGCATGTTTCCACCTGTTTGGCCCAGCTTTGTGTATTTGTAGCACTGAATGTACTCACACAATTGACAAAAGAATAAAATTGTCAAGAGCTGGGGCAATCTCACTGATCAGACATGAAATGGAAAGGCTGAATTTTCTGACTAGTCTTAATATAAAAGGCATTCACATCTTCCTTTCAAACACGTGCCAGCTGAGGACATGCTGCTTCTCTTATTATTTTCTTATAGCTGTCTGTCTTGTGAGTGCTTCAATTATCAAGTTGGCTGATTTTTCAGTAATTAATAGTCTGAAGTTATATATCTCAGCAGAGATCATGACTCAGAAAACAACCCAGTCTTCTGAATGGATCATTTAGGCAAAGCAGTTCTGTCAATCATTCGATAAACCTTTGAAATATATCCTGGTTTTCCTAACCATCCTTCTCATTTGGAGTTCTGGGCATGATTGTGTGATGAGAAAGGAGGATGGATGAGCAGCTGAGGGGCAGCACAGAGCTCAGATAGGTCAGGTCTGATTCATCCCTCCATCCCTCTAGTGGTGGAATCACTCTGCTTGGCATAGACATAGGACTTCACAACCCAAAAAGGCATTAAAAGATGAGTATGTGTCTTTGGGCTAATAGGGAAACAGACATAGAAAGGACAAGATTAATAATTAGATGGGGGGGGGTGTTAATTGAATTAAGCTGAAACTATAGATTCTTGCTGCTGAAAAAATCCAGGACCCACTTTTTCAAGGTCTGAGGCATGCAGCTTTCACTGGTGGCTACAAGGCCAAGAACAGTGAAACTCCTCCAAGGCTGAGCTGTCATCCCTGGGCTCTCACATCCAGCAATAGTACCAAAAGGAGCAGAAAAGGGCATGCAAAAAACCTCGGTGTTGTTCCATCAGCTACCTACCAGGCAGACTGAACAAGAGTGGCATTGTCATGGGCAGTGTGCCCTGATGCCCCACATAGACTGGACTTAGTTCTTAGCCACTGGTAACTTGACGCACTGGAAGTACCATTTCTGTCTCCAGTTTCTGCCCAGTAGTTTTGGATAAGCCAGTTGTGAATTTAACTGAGGAATTTTCTTGGCATTGACTGCTGAACTACTTTGCCTTGCTTTAGTTTCATTATGTGTATATCATACATGTATATTATTGTCGTGGTTTTAGTCAAAATTGGTTCAGTTTTACTTCAAACCGGGACAATTATACATACGTATATTATGCATATATCTTTGCAAGATAGTTATTCTCGTGAAACAGTTCAAATCAGGTAAGCATCTGAGTTAGGATCAAACCAAATGAAACCACATCACATTTTCCATAGGCTCCAAAGTATGAAAAAGGACCATGGGTCTGCTGAAACAGCATTTGATTGTGTGGCTAAATCCTTCACCTGCCTATGCCATAGCTACCCACCTGCAAAATGGCAAAGACAATAGTTCTTTCCCTGGTAGGGACTTGTACAAACAAATTCATAAGAACCTCAAGAAGTACCTGACACTTTGAAGGAGTTATTACAGAATTCAGTTAGGATATGTGCTAAGCTTAGTATCGGTTCTGTCTCTGGGAAAGAGCTTAAAAAACTAAATAGTCATTGCTGACTCCCAGAGACTGAAGTGAACTGACATGACTTGTGGATCTGAACATCTCTGTCCCCATGAAATTAATGCTGATTCTCTCCTTCCTTCCTGACTGCAATAAGATTTCTGATTACTTTTAACAAAAGTACAAAACACTTTTGCAAAGCAGCTATTCTTCTGAATATTACACCTCATCAACATTCTTTAATATTCTTTTTTTGACTGATGGCTTACTGAGAAGCAGATCAGTATTGCAAGGCTGCCTAGTGGTCTGTTTCTCATTTGCTTTTGTTTACTTCTTTATTACCCCAAACTAGGTGCTTAAATTATAATTCTGAACCTTAGGAGATTGTTTTCATTTTTTAAAATTTGTTGACCAAACATTGTACTCATTCCTGACATTTCTCTACGAACACAATCAACATAATTTAAAATTATGTGTAATAATCAACCGAATAATACTAGCATGCTATTAGGATATGATTTTCATGTTAACTGATCAGCAAATTAAGAGCGAATTCAGTGAGACTCCCAAGTCTCCCTGAGTAAGAATTCATGTTTCTCAGAAATGCATGATGCCAAAAACATTCCCAGGTAAGGTGGAAGTGAACAGGAGCAATTTAAAAAATCTTTGTTCAGGCCACAAAATTAAGCCACTGATGTAATCCTTTCAAGGCTTGAAATAAGTGTTTTACACCTTTTAACATCTTTTTCTTAGCTTTCTGCTGCTCGAGCCTATACATTTTGTTCTGGTTGTGTTTTCAATTTGTCATGCAACCTCAAGAGAGACTTTTAAAAGTGGAAAGGAGGGTGAAATAATTATAAAATACAAGAAACAAAATTTCCTAAATAACACCACCTGGAAACCAGGCTCGATGCCATGAAAATCAGCAGATTCTTGACATCTCAAACCATGAGATTTATCCTTTCCAGAGAAGAGGGTGGTAGCCAAAGAGAAATAAATGTTCATCAACTATCACGTCACTGCAGCCCTCAGCTGAAAAGGAGAACTCACAACAGGGGAAAATTGTCTAGCTTTTGTCCTACATTGTCACTGTGGCATTTGGAGCCAGTTAGAGATGGAAAATACTGTTTCCTTCATATATCCTGAATCTTTTCATGTGCTCCTAGGACACAAGGGGTAAAACAACTGTGAGTGTTGCTGGACAGGACCTGGGCTTCTTTCAGCTGAAATAAAACCTGAGTTGTGCTCTGGCAGCACCTCAAGCTCTCCCACTGTGGATGGGTGTTCAGTCCTCAGAGCTAGACAGGACCTAGTCCAAAGTAACCACCCTGAAATAAATATCATGTGGTTTAATTACCATTTTAACAATCTCTTAGACAGAAGCTTCACTCAGTTATATGTGTCTAATACCGACTAGTAACTCATTACTGTGTGAATTGAATCTATTCCCTTTTGGAGCCTGTTTGTACTTTTGACCTCCTTTAACAAGCCCAGCTGTGAAGTTGCCCTTCCTATTAATCACCATGTGCTTTTCTTTGTTTCAAACCTATTACCTAGTAATTTGGGTTCTACCTGTGGCATGTATTATGAAAAGTTACGAATACCTTTCCACCTTCTCTAAAATGGTCATAATTTTACAGACTTGTGTCACATCCCCTCTCTGTTGTTTTCATTCCAGACTGAGGTCCCTTTTCAAGTCTTTCCTCATACTAAAGCAATGAGGTCATCCTTGTTGCCCTTCTCTGTTCAGTTTTAAGATGTACTGTATCCTTTTGGAGACAGGGTGACCTGACCCACATACACTATTCCACATACTGATGTATTAAAGATAAGCATGATTAACCAGTCAGTCCTTTTGGAGAAAACCTCACTCACTATTTATTTGCTGCACTGATAACTCTGGCAGCACCACAGCACCTTGAAATTAGATTTCAAGAGAATACTGGGAAAAAAAGGACTAAAAATCTGAAATGAGAAAGAGACAGAGCGCAAAAAAGGTTGTCTGTATCATCTGATGTTAGATCAAATAAATTAGGGAAAGCCACAAAAGAGTTGGAAGGCAAAGTGCTGAATTTGCAGTCTTTGAGGAATCATCTCAATTTGAGTGACAACTGAATGCCAAAGTTACAAGTGACTGAATTTGTTTATCTATTAGAAAAAAAATATCTAGATAACAAGGTTTCTATGTCCAATAAATAACTTTTAGTTAGGGCAAGTCTCAGCTCTGAAACACTGAATTCTGTGTTGGAGAAAGAGACAAACAGTAATTCTGCCATTCAGTCTTACTGAAGTGCTTTACACCACGATGCTGCAGCAGCAAAAACATAGAACTGACCAGAGCACAGAAATTACCCTTTCCAAATTAATGCATTTTCATTAAGTGCAAGATTCTGCCCCTTTGCAGTAAATACGATCTTTGTCATGACATTCAAGACATGCAAGGAAAAAGTAGTTTCTCAGAAACATTTTCAAATCCTAATTTCTTATGGAGCAGAAGTTTATAATTCAGCCATACGAAATGGTGAAATTGCATTTCTGTGCTTTCTCTTGCTCTGTCACAAGTAACTCACCCTTCTTGCTTTGCAATGGAGACAAGTGTATTTTCAAGCAGGAGCACCCTGAAGCTGCTTCAGAAGGTACTATATGAGGCTGACTATAAACAAATGTCTCTGTGCATCTTTTAATACCACATATTAAGATTAAAATTACAGCCATTACAGCTCTAATTCTGAAGTGTCATTTCACAGCTGAGAATAATAATCGTTCATTAAAACTTTCTGAGGGGTTTTGTACTGCTTGCTGAATATTTCCCAGATTCTGCAAACTTTCCAAACTCCTTCAAATGATTCTCTTTTCAAATTCTCACCTCCATTTGCAGTTCTTGTGTGAGAGGTCATTTGCAGGTCTGTGTAAGAAAAACTGGATATGGATGATAATTTCAGAGGGGCATAACAATAAAAGCAGGATAATAGTTAAGATGAACCTGTGCTTGGAGATCATTTACAGTGTCCAGTTCTGGTCCCTACAATTCAAAAAAGATATGGACAGACTGGATAGGGTCCAAAGGAGGGCCACAAAGATGATCAAAGGCCTGAGAATGTGCCCTGCAAGGGAAGACTGAAGGAGTTAGGTCTTTTCAATCTGAAAAAAAAGAAGGCTCGGGGGGGACCTCATCACAGTACTCCAGTACTTAAAGAGAAGCTACAAAGAGGACAGAGGTTCTCTTCTCACAAAAGAGCCACATGGAGAGGACAAGGGCCAGGTTGCACAAGCAGAGGTTTCATCTCAATTTAAGAAAGACATATTTTACAGTGACAACAACCTATCACTGAAACAACCTCTCCAGGAACATGGTGGAGTCCCCATCACTGGAGGTTTTCAAGATGTGATTAAGGCAGGGTGCTAGATATTCACATCTAGGCTTGCTTTCCATGAAAGCTTGGAACAGATGACCTCTTGAGCTGCCTTCCAACCTGTGGAGTTCTATGATTCTTCCAGGGCTTGCTGTACAACTAGAGCAAGACGAGGAGTTGGTGTGTCCCCACTTGTGTTTAATGTGGTCATCAGACCACAGGACAGTTCAGAGCTCCAAAATGGGGCCACTCAAGGCCAATAGTGGCCCCTTGCTCTGAGACGTGCAACAGTTACAAATGCCTGTTTCTTTCACTGTGGGCTCTCCAGAACAGAGGGAGTAGATGGTAGCACTAGTAGGATGCATTTTCTCTTTAAGGCTGGCTGAAATTTTTCTGTTAATTGTTTTTCTAAGTGGAAACTGAGTTTTTGAGAGAACTCATCAAACCTCCTTTCTCCAGCCATGTGCAGAGATATTGGCTCAGTGCTAACTCAACATGGAAACCATCTTATCTTTTATTTCCGTGCTGCAGCCCCAGGAGAAGCCTGCTCTCCATGCCATATCAAGCAGAAACTCATGTCAAGATGTTGCGGTTGTGCGTAAGTGACCGAAATCTGTCATATCACAGCTCGGTCCTGAAAGCCCTTGGGCTTCTCTCACCTCTCCAGCTGCTTTCATGTGTAAGTGATGGGATAACCACACACCAGCTGAAAATCCAAATCTTTCATGAAGCTTCAAACATGGAAATCCTATAGCACTGGGGAAGGGTGTCACAGATTTGGAAGGGTCATAGCGGGAAGCAAACCTACAGAGACACAGAAATCAGATCACCTCCAATACAGAGAAAAAAATCTGGAGCCTCCCAGAGCAGCTCAGCTCTGGATAATTTTAGACACATTAAAATGCAATTAAAGTGATCTATTTTTGTATAACTGTCTTACAGAGTATAGATCTAAGTCTAACCTGCAGGCTGGCCAGTAAGAGGAATGGTGATGCCTCAGTATGTTATTGCAACAGTTGATTTCAGGTGAACCAACAGCACCAAATTTATAATTATTAGCTGCTCACTTTGGTTTGTCATCTTGTTTTTCCTACCTTAAAAGTAATTTAATGTAATTAAATAATACGTACTGTCATATTCTACTTCTGCAAGAGTCTGTTTGAAAGGACTGCTGCAGTGCAAGAAACACAATCTGCTTTCATATTCTGCCACTGGGATCTGATAAGGAATGGCAGTAAATGTGCTTTCCTCACTGGTCCATCTAGCTGGTAGGATTATAGACTTCTACCACAGCTTAAAAAAAATAAAAGTCCTTTTAGGATAAAAGGAGAAGCAGAAATGTGAACTGAAGAAATGCATCTGCATTTGCCATGTTATCAATCTGAAAACAAGTCAACTGTTTCCCTGTAAGGTTTTTCTTATTTTCTGCTATTTTTGCATTTCAGAAATCTGAGTACAATCTGAATACACACACACATATGCACACATGCATGCACACTCCTTAAAACTATGTCACTGTTAATCTCACCCTTGCATTTGGCAAGCCTAGACACTCAAAAGCACTGTGACTGTCAGTAACAGGTCTATTCTGATGTGCGACCATTTTTTCTGCTTTTAACACTTTTTTGAAGATGAAGACTAGTGTCTTAGACTGCTTTCGAGGTGTCATTTTTCTACTCCTGGAGGATGCTCAGAGCTCTTGGTAAGGGCAGATGTATCTCCTGATGAGTGGGGAAAATGTAGGAAATAGACAACTCTAAGGCTCACCATGCTTCTCAATCTGTTTCTTATGGAGTCCTGTATAACTGTCCACTGGTCTCCATGTGATTTGTGGGTGGAGGGAGTGGGTAGCCTAGGTTCACTAAACTCCCTCCACCATGCCTTCTAGCCTGAGTAACCACGAGGTCAGCCAGCCACTGAACTGAGTAGCCAGAAGGAATAAGCTGTTGTGCCTCTGCACTAAATACTATCTCAGTACTGCATCCAAATGCGTACTTGTTAGTGTCTGGCTGCCACAAAGCCCCCAGGGATGGCACCCAGCTGGCAGCTTTGTGGCATGACAATATCTCAAGAGAAACCAATATGTCAAGAGAAATCCTGTTCTGTTGGTTCTCCTGTGCTATTTATCGTATTATTATCAATATTACTGTTATATATTATAACCTGATAGAGTGAAATGAGCTCCCCCCCAAGGTTCGTGGCATGGATTAATATGGATACTATTCAGAGTGATAAGAACAACTGTCCAGTATATTGCCCAAATGCTGAAACATTAGATGATTTGCCATCTTACCATCAATAAAGGCTTTAAATGGTAACTTTTGATATTCATTGAATATCTCTGCTTCTAAAAGAATGGAAAATAAGAGGCATTATCAGCTCTTTTTTCCCTCTTGTAGCATTGTCTCAAACCAGCAGCTCTCTTAGAAGGCTGTGCAGAACGTGGGAAAAATGGGAGCATGAACAACTGCAGCCACAGTGCAAAGGCAGCCTCACCCCCAGCTGAGAAGACCTTGCGTTTGATGGTGGTGCTGATGCCTTCAGGGATCTCTGATCATTTCACCTGTCCTTTGTTTCATCTTTCACTAATTAAATGTAAGAGGTCAGGAGCTGTATGTATCTTGTCTTTACATTTTTTCTAGCCTAAGCAAGACCAGACCTTACCTGGAAGCAAAAAATATGGTGAGAGGTTTATTTTAAAAGTGATCCCCCACCCAGTAACTCAGTGATGATGGTTTTCTACATGGAGACTTGAGCAGATTCATTTTTAGAAAATATGGAGTCTGGGGAATTGTGCAAAAACCATAATTTATTCTTATTGTCTTTTAAAATTCAGCGCAGTCCCAAGACATTTCCTCCTCTACTAGCAGCAATATATTGTCAATATCCTCATTAGTGAGCTTTGGGAGAAAGAAAGTAAAAAAATCTTCAGGAGATATAAGGGGGAGAAGACAGAAGAAGCCCCAGCCAAGCAGTTAAGAATAGCAGCGATTCAGCTCAGGCTAAAAATATCTTCATTTCTGGTGACAGGATCCAGACGTGGAATGAATGCCAGTTCATGTCACTCAGCTCTGACCCAAGCACATGCGGTGAGAGTGTAAGCAAAGAAATGATGATTAAACAGAGTTATAAAATTGTGACTCATGAGATCAAAAAGCAGCAACATTCCAGTTCCCACAACAAAGAAACCCAGTTAGCTGAGCTCACTCGTAAAATAATAAAACCAGCCAGTGCTTTTTATATCTGATAGATTTAATGGCACAGGAATGTCAAACACGCTTTTGTCAGAGGCTAATCTCTGTTTTCCAAGCTCCTTTCAGCTCTCCATGTCAGCTGTGAGCTCCTGAACTCGCTGCAGGTTTCCTGCTTTGCTTTCAGTGGAGAGCAGAGCCAGAGAGCTGGCAGCGTTTCTGGCCGGCCACCCCCATGCTTGCCCACCCTGAGGGAGCACTGGGGAGGATGGAATCCGAGGGCAGAAGAGCAGGGGGAAATATCTTTTCCTGGAAATATCTTTGCTGACTTGCATCTTCCCTGTGCCACTGTTATTTCCAGCACAGCCATGGGCCTGATGAATACGGGCCAGAAGCAATTATGGTGGGTCCTAATTGCAGGGTGCACATCATGTTAGATAATGCTGAAAGAGGAGGGCAGGGAAGGAATACAGCCTTGCTAAACTCGCCCTTGGAAAGACATGTAAGTGAAATCAAAATGCTTCAGCTGCATAACACACCCGGGTACACTCGTGGGTAGCCCCTGCCTGGGCAGTGTGCCCTGGCAAGACCTAACACCACAATTTTAATAGAGCTTTTCTTTAGCAACTGTGCCGGGTGATACTGGGGCAGAAAAATTAGAAGAGCAGCTGACTTGGACTATAGCAGAGGAGAGAGAGAGCCCAGCGGCACAGAAGAGCTCTGCTTGCTCCTTCTTCCTTGCTCTTCTAGGGAAAAAGGATAAGCAGGCTTTTGCCCTCTTTCTCTGAACCCATAAGGCTGAGAATAAACAGGGAGGCTGCCCTATCGATGCAGATCTTGGGAAGGAGAAAGGACCTTCTCGTCACTCCTCTTAGTCCTTGGAGAAAAACTTCTGGGGCTGGAAGATGATCAAAGGGGCAAGGGAACACAGAGTTCCTTTGCTGCAGCAAACCATGTTGGGAGGTGACTCCTGGTAACTGGACTCAGCTGAATTACATGGTGAGAACTGTGGCTGTGGGACCCAAACTCCTTTGCATGGACATATCCTGGAGACCTCGAAGCACTGAAAACTTCTCAGCCTGCAAACTTTAGGGACCAAAAGATGAACAAAAGAGATAACTTAAGTACCACTTTGGAGATACTTAAACAGCACTTCATGGTCTTTTTGGCACCCTTTTTGTTGTTTGTGAGCTTTTGGGAGCTCACATGACCCTGGGGCAAAGGGGGATCCTTGTGCTTATGGAAGGAAGACCTGTAAAGGTGAGTAGGGAGCAGGAAGGGTGCTCAGTGTAGTCCAGTATCTCACAGACTAAGGATGATCACCCCAAAGGGAGGCAGAACTGTCACAGATATGGCCATGAGTCCAGCTCAATCATGTTGCTGTTGAAGTCATACTAAATTGTCAGTCTGTGAGCAGAATGATGCCAATAAAAGCTTGGGATTGCAAATAAAAGCAACCTGTGTTGCAGGTAACAGGGAATTAATCTGGCACATAGTTTCATTCTTGTGGAACAAGTTACCTCTTTACTGGGTGCAGTAAGAGCTTGAGTATCCTTCTTTCACGGCATCTTAAACGTGCAAGGAACTCCTTCTCTGTACCTGGGCATGTCCTTCCAGAACACAAAATATGAATGTCATTTTTTTGGTTTGCTCAAGTTGTAAAAGAAACCAGGACTATTAGAACATATGAGGCCCCAGGCAGTACACTCATGCTGCCCTTTGCCCTCACTCTTGCAGAGAAGCTGGTAGGTCAAATTGAGCAGGTAACCAAGGCGCTCACACTCACATCTTTATTGCAATGGTAATACTGACTATTTCTCTCTTCTTTACCTTTCTGAAACTTCCTGGCACTTTCCAAG
>KZ506423.1:164945-178388 GCA_002844005.1 Limosa lapponica baueri
GGCACATACAGAACCTATCTGGGGAACATTTCAGAACAAAATCTGTTTTTCCCTATTTTCAATATGTGCTTGGAGATATTTAAAGTGCACAAACAGCACAGGCATTTTTCTTCATAATGTATATTTTCATCAATCAGAATTTGTTCAAAGCTTATAAAAAATGAATTATATGCCTTTCCTGAAAAACCCAGCAGCCAGTATTTATATTTCTTTCCAATTCACATTTATTTTATATTGACTAATCGGTCTCCACTCAAGGATTTGTGGGACGTAGTCTGGTTAGTTTAGAAGTGTATATACACCACATAGCAGCATGCTGATCTCTGGTTTTGATCAGGAGCTTTGAGCTAAGCCACTGTCTTAAACAAATGCCAGTCTGATTTTTTTAATTTTTTTTCTTTTTTTTTTAGAATAAGACAACTGATATTTGTGTAGTCAGAGGTGCTAAGTTTCATTCTGGTTCAGGAGTTACTCTGAAGAAATATGTATTTCTTTGCAGATCTTGGTTGAGTTCCACATGTATTTTGGGACTGCAAGGCAAGTACATAATACTGCAGATGATATATTGTTATTTTATGGCTAGAGCAGAAAAGTTGTTTGGCATCTTAAGTTATGTAATTGCACTAAGGTAGAGCTTCCTTTGCATTTAAAGCACTTTTTTATGCTTTGGGTATTTATTGCAAACCTACAGTAACTGAAATATCAACATTATTCTGCTTCCACCAAACTCCCTGTCAAAATCCTGCAGCCAATCCTGGGAACAGAGTTCAGAGAGTTTACCTCTGAGTGCCATGGAGTTCTACATTTGTTCCAGGAAATTGCTTCTGGCCAAATATTTGATAAAAAATAGCAAAATTGTTCAGAAGGCTGGAAAAATGAATGGATTTCCCTTGCAGCTGAATAATGGCCTCAGGGGTTAAGCATGGGAAAGCAAGGCTGTGTTTAGTCTCTGAAACTTATGTATAAAATGAAGTAAATTAGTACAGCTCAATTTTCCCCTTGTCTCAGATTCGCAAAATTCTCTTTCTCAGATGTGGTGTGAACATGAATTACTCAAGATTATTTTTTTCAGTCCTAAGAAGCCCTAAGTGTTGTTAATGGTCATTCCCATAGTATGGTCAATTATCATAAATCTCTTCTAAGTCATGGTCTAGCAAAAAATTGAAAACGGGGCCTTGAAGTTCCTCTGCCCATTGCAAGCCTAAATGAAGAGACATCAAGGCACCTCAATTCTGCGCTTTGCCAAGCAGGACAAATGCAATCTATCCACTGCAGGAAAAAATGAGAAATAATGCATGTAAAGTGCTTTGAGAGTTTAAAGCAGATATAAAGCATATCTTACCTTATTGTCATCACAGTGTTACAGTGTAACACTTAAATAGAGTAGGCACTTTGGCTGAGGGCACTTCTCTGGGCTAGCTGAGGCAACGCGAGGGTTTCACATGAGCTTTTTCTGTTGGTGAACCTATGGTTACTTATTCTGAATCAGATAAGGTGATTATAGCAGCCGGAAACTTCCACAGGGGCCATAGGTCCACGTCTGGCTTTTGACGCTTTCAGATGCCACCTTTGAAGGGTGACAATGAATCTGCAACAGCCTGAGGAGCCCCAACCTCAAATGCAAAGACATCAATGGATAGACCAGGACAAACTGAAACAGTAATCCCAAGCCACCCTATATGCAACCAGTTTTACTTCTTTTTGAAAACATCTACAGGGCATAGTTACTGCCCAGTCAATACCCAAGTTACACTGCTTAATAAAGAAAATAACTTACTTTCTTTATTCCAACACCAATGAGAGCTAGAGCTGACTTTTCATGTTCCTTGGCCCATAGCAATGCCGTATGTTACAAACGTAACCTGACTTGATTAAGGAGGAGATCATAAGTTACTCTGTTTGCCTGAGGCAAGGTTAGATTGTTTAATGAAGTAAGAGACTATTTTGTGCATTAGAGCCTCTCTGACAGAGCTTGCACTGTGCATAACGTAATGTATGGTCTTCATGCAAAGGGATGGTAAGCATCATTCCAGTTATTTGAAATGAGACAAATCAATGGAAATGAGAAAACCAATTGCCCGTATTGGTGTCAGTAAATTATTTGATTTCCTTGGTTTTGTTTTAATGAGATTATCTAATGAACAACCTTTTCCTTAAATTGCCTACTAAAGAGCCAATGATTATGAAATGATATTTTTTTTTAACTTTAACTGGTTATTTCAAATTAAACGGTCCATTTCCTTGCTTTAAAAACATTATGCTGTTTTGCACCTATGTCTGCACTACTGGTGATGGGACCAGCTTTGGGCCATGGTGGCATGTTTTTCCCAGCCAGCCCACCGTTTGAACTGGTCTCATAATAGTATGAAACTCAATAGCAGATGGTATAAAACTTCAATGTAATTTCAGGAAAAACACTGACGATGATTGCTCACGGCATCGTTCCTGTCTGGCTTAACTCAGTTCATTTCACAAGTATAAAAATAACCTCTATCATCTTCCTGCTGCCCTTTAAATCAGTTATACACAGGGCCACATATATATGGCTGCATTCTCTTACTTCCCAAATACAAAAGGCACGGCAGACAGGCCTTCTCCTCCCTGTACCTGGGATCGATCCTCGCTGCAGCAAGGCTGCAGAAGCACAGGGGCTCTGAGCACACTCGGTTATAATGCGCTGCATTATTCCCCACGGGATGCAGCACAAGCCTTCAAGCTCCTTGGAGACCTGCCAGCTGGAAGCACCCCAGTGCAGAGCGTGCAGGCGAGAGACTGGAGCGCGCTGCATTCCTGCAACCACCCCCTCCGCTAGCACAGGCACTGGGGATTGTGTGGGGAGGGCCAGTGGGGTGCTGGGGCAGTGCCCCCCCAGCTCTGCAGCAGGGCAGTGCCTTCTTCCCCACCCAGCAATGGGCGCTCCCTGGGTCAAGTCCTGCTGTTCTCTGTGCCTTTGCTTTGCAGCAGATCAAAACCCAAAATTAGCCTGTTTGCAGTAAAACCTTTGGCCTTCTGAAGGGACTGCAGATGCTCCATGAGCAGCAGTGCTTGGAAGCTGAATCTGTCACCACTTCTAATGGAAGCCCCTCGAGAACTAATCTGATGACCTGGGGTCTGTAATTGCTGCTCCCTGAAGCTCCAGTAGATAACCCTATGCATAAATCACCATAGCAATCCAAACACCAGAAAAGCATTGCTTTTTCTTCCCCGCCCTCTAACAGCTATCCCAGCTTCTAAGCATGACATTAAAAGAGGAGGAAGAGGAAGGCCAGGACAGGCTAGCAGAAAGATAGTGGCTTTGCAGGGATTTTGACCAGAAAGGTTCTCATTACTAGGCTGTACAACAGAAAGAGAATTGCACTTGTACATTTAAATTGTTAAATATTACAGCTGGTGTCTCACTGAGAGAACGGACTGCTATGGTTTCCCTAGAGTTGTTTAAAATAATGCATTCCTTCACAAAAAGCCCTCAAGTTTATTTGACTGACAGAGAGAAAAGAGTTCAGCTCTTCCCTCCTGTAATTCAGAGGCAGGAATGGCTCTGGTGCTGCAGTGGGGTTGTGCCCTGGTGCCAGCAGCTGCAAAGAGAGTAAAAACAGCAGCAGCAGGTCCGGCTGATAGCTGCGCAGATTTAAGTTTCCCATTAGGAAAATCCCTCCTCAGTCACTCTTAAAAACATCGGAAAGCCCTTTCTCCAGGTCCTTATGGTGCTCAGCTGCTGCTCCAGCCTCCGGGAAGCGACGGAGTTGGCATCTGTTACTATCACGCTCTCTTTTACTCAGTGTCAGTTCGTTGAGTTCAAGGAGTCCAAATGCACATCGATTCACAGCTCCAAAATCTCTCCCGTCAGGCACATAAATGCCGGATGCTCTGAAGTTTCAATCTGCTGTAGATTATATTTGACTCAAGCTGCCACGGGCTGATAAGAACCTCAACAGTAAAGTAATGCTCATGCAAAACAACTAGTTCTGTTTTAAGCGATCGTTTCCAGAACAATTATGTGATTTCCGAGTGGCCAATAATATTAGAAGATTCCAGTGTTTTAAAGCTTGTTTAAGACAGATTGCCAGTTTTCTAAGTGTAAACCACCTGGATTAATCTTTAACCATATTCATTCCAAGAATGTGGAGCTAATTGGTTGCTAAATCACATTTTACAAGTACAATGCATAAATTAGTGGTAACAAATGTTTTTGGTTGCTTTGACGAGGATGGTGGAGAAAGATAGAGACAAAACTGCTATTTTTTCATTTTTTTGCCCTAAGTACTTGAGTTTTGCATGGGAAGGACATATTTACCCTACTTACAAAGAGCTTGTTCAGTGTCCCAGACTTAGTATAGGCCAAGTAATCTCTGTTGTTAGCCTTTCAATCTAATTCAATGCATGGAGAAAACTCAAAGAATTCAATCAAAACAGCAACAGGAATACAGACAACCTTTCCACATCAGGACATCACAGGACATCACATCATCAGGACATCAGGACAGGGATGCAAAGGCAGTTTGTGTGGCCAAGACAAGTGTGAAGCAGGATCCATATCAACAAACCAGGTGGCCAGCACTGTCCTGGGAAAGCCACCCTGACCATCCCATGAGTTTATCTTCTCTGCTGTCGGGTTGCGTACCTCGTGTCTCCAAACCAAGTTAATACAATGCCCAACTGCAGTGTATCAATCCTTGTAGGGTGATCTCACTTACTTCTGGGCAAACTAAGAAGGCAGGGAAACTAAGCACGCAGCTCACTGGAGAAAAAGCCCAACCTTACCCTGTGCTTCTCCATGCTTTGTCCAGACTGTCAGCAAAGTTTTCAAATACCATCTGAAGTGAAATAGGCAGGAGCAAGGAAGCCCTTCCCTAATCATTGCAGGAATGCTAGGAAAAACAGCATAAATCAAGACAACGCAGTATCAACCCCTCATTCTGAAATATTCCTCTAGCACAGAAGAGGAGTCAGGTTTTATATTACCTTCTGACAACTGGTGGTCTCACAGAGAAGGGAGTTCTGCCCACCCCACCTTTCATTGCAGCCCCAGATAAAGCACAGAAGTCTGGGGTCAATCACCGCTCCTGAGCTTACCTGCTCTGACCTTCAAGATCCAGCATGCCCTACCAGATCCCATCAGCCCTTCTCCTTGAAGGGATTTCAGCAGACTCTGTACAGGATTTAAAAGAAGGAAGTTGGTACAGCCATTCTTTTGATTTATATCAAGTTCTCTTTAGCTTCATATTTCTCCAGGGCTTTGCTTGATATCCATCTACTTGCCCCAGTGACCACATCCCATTTTATGTGCAATGCATGTACAACTGCCCTCATATTTTCATTCGAGCTTTTCCATTACCTTTCACACTTAATCTCTTTATGCATTCCACCACTTCACTGTAAATAAATCTGGCCCTGACCATCAGCTCAGATATTCCTCTGCTCTCAGTTTCTAGTCTATTAGACATACAATACTGAGTGACCACCTGGGGTGCAAAGTTGGGGTTTTTTTGGGTGCTGGAGTATGAGCAGCCATAAACTCATAAATGAAATATTTGTCCTAAGCCTAGAAGTAGCTACACCTCTGTTGGTCATCCATAACTCCCTTTCTCATCAATGCTGATGTCTATTTTAGGGATCTTGTGTAGGAATCGCTGTTTCTCTTGGTTGACCAGAGGGGAAGGTAGCTAGCTTCTTGTTCCCATACCAGAGTCATTGGTCAGATGAATCCTGCTCAACATGTCTGCAGGCACTCCCCAACTCTGTTGGACACAAAATGTATAGCCTACATCTTGCAGTCTGCTGCTGCAGGAAATCGCCTCTTTCTCCCCCTCTTGTTACAGCTCATTCATAGCAGCTCCCAGATACACTGCATGCATGGCCGTACTTGCATTTCCCTGTCTGAGTTAAAAAAAGAAAAAAGACAGTCAGGATACTATTTCTCCCACTCAAGTCAGGAAAACATTCTCTCGTCAGGCAGTGTTTGACAGTATACACACAAAATTCTACAGCTCTGCTCTGGATGTCTGAATTTACTGCAGTTCCCAGATGTGCTCAGTGGGACTGCAATTCAGATGACCAAAAGAGCAGATCAGAATTATCTTTGTCCATCCCAGACCAATAGCCCAGATTGTACCATTGCTCCATGCAGGCTACGTCTTTATTCAATTTTAGTATGGCTAGATATTTAATCTGCAGAAGAAATACCAGGACAGAAAATGCAGAGCCTGTCCTGAATTAGGATGATGCTGTTATCAGTAACGTCTCTTTGATAATGGAAAACAACACAGTGTGCTGGGTACCAGACAGATAGGAAACAAAAAATAGGTATGGATCCCAAGATCTTAGCGAAATAGTTGTCACACCCTGTAAACGGTCACCTACCACTAATTAGCTTTCACTACATAGCACATACGGTCCTGAGCAGGACCAAAGGGCGGGATTTTGTCCTTTGCTAAGCTCTATCAAGTTGTGCTAATTAGGAAGCCCCAGTTCTGTTTCTCCTTTTACTAAATGACCAAGCCTGCAAATTACCAACCCATGCTTATTCACTGTGTGTAAACACTCTGAGATCTCACACTGGAAACCATTATAAAGCTAGGAATTATTAATTCAATGCAAGACTTCAGACAATATGAAAAGACCATAGTATTTGAGCAAGACTAATGGCAACATGGAAGACAGCTTTTTAAGTCTAACACCTAGCAGCAGGGGGATCCAGCTCTGCTCATTGCTTTCTGTTCTGAGCTCCTCCAGGCAGCTCTCACCTCTGATGAGGCTGAATCCCTCCTCGCTGGAAGCCATGTCAGGAAGGACTCGGTGTAATGAGACTGCTGCCAAAATGACAAGCAGGGGATGGAGTTTCAACCTTTGACAGCAGACAGGACGGCTGGCTTGGTGTCTGAATCAGTGGAGCAAGGGCAGGGAAAATGAGATGCACTCCAAGGAGGTATCTGGGGAGTTTTCTGGCTCTCAGGATAAAGGGTCTAGGGACTTTTTCAGAGGCAGAGAACATTGAGTGGATATTTAAAAACAAGATTCCTGGCATACCCTGCTCACAGCACTTTGGAAATTGCCAAGATGAGCATCTAGCACTGTATGGATGCTCTGCTACTCCTGTTCCTGGAAAATAAGGGAGTGTGAAATGAGAAAGTCTTTCTGGGGAAAATAGAAGGATAATCAAATTACTCTCAAATTCATATGAAAAAGACCTCAAATTTGGGTCAGTGAATCACCATTCCTGGCAAGCAGCTTTCAAATAAGTCACTGTTTGGATGCTTTGGTTCCAGTGACTCAGTAGCTAACCTTTGGTACATAGCTGAGCTGCTGCCATCAGCAGAAGGGAGAGGGTACATAAGGCACAAGGGATTTTACAGGACAGATGTGCCCTTTTTCAAAAATGCCAATCTGGATAGCAGTGATGACCTCACATCTTTCTCTTTAAAGAATACATACACATGGGAAATACCACTCACGTCCCTATTATTACTAGGGTTTGAACTCCTGAAAATGTTGCACAGCAAAGCTTGGGCTTTTGTAGCAGCTATAAAACGTACATAAATATAACACACATTTTCCTTTGCTCCTTCCTGCCTGAGTGTACTTTGGCCCAGTTATTTCTCTGTGTCAGATGGCAATTTATAAGTATAAGAATAAGTAAACAATACTTAATATATATATTATACTTATTATTATAAGTGGCAATAAGTATAAGAAAAAGGCACAAAGGAGAAGTGCACGAGGTCAATCACCCATGGGTGCCCAGAGAGCCAAGCCCAAAGCTTCCAGTGAGAGTTTAGGGGTTGGCATTGCTATATCGTACCAGCTTTGCTGTGTGGGGTTGCATACCTTTGCCATCCGTAGCTCTGTGTGCCAATGCTTGCTGGTTTATTCTCCAATGATGTGAGCCACACAGCTGCTGAAACAAACACAACATATGTCCCTGATTTTGTTTCTATGCCCTGCTCTATAAACAGAGAAAATGGTGAGACACACTTGGCTTTTTATGAAAACAGAAAGAAGCCAAAATATGTGGGATGTGAAATTTTATTAGTTTCCTGCCATCGTTACCCTTCCTGTACAGCAGGAGTAAATGAGGAAAATTGAAGAAATTCTTTACTGTGAGGGTGGTGAGGCACCAAAACAGGTTGCCCAGAAAAGTTGTGGATGTCCCAAACCCTGGAGGTGTTCAAGGCCAGGCTGGATGGGGCTTTGAGCAACCTGGTCTTCTGGGAGGTGTCCCTGCCCATGGCAGGCAGGGTTGGAGCTCAATGATCTTTATGGTCCCTTTCAACCCAAACCATTCTATGATTCTGTGATTCTATGAAAAGTGTCCTTGATCTGCAGTGCAGGGACCTGACTCCAGCAAGGGGTGGATCTGCCAGATGTCCCTGCAGGGGTGTTGCACACCACGACTGGCCCACATGCCGACCCCAGCCCAGCCTTTGGCCACAGGACCAGCCCAGGGTGAGGGAAGGACCAGAGGACAACAGGGCTAAAGAGGTCCATACCCTCGAGAGCCAGCTCCACGCTAAGGAGTCCAGAAAAAGTCATGCACAGGTGTCCTCCTTCCCCAGCTCTGAGGTCCGTGGGACAACTCTTGAGGCTCTCACTGATGGGAAGACTTGTGTAAGTTGATGCCCTACAGGCAGTAGGTAGTAATGTTGAGTTTGAATATCTCTTTCCTGATGATATGACATTAGCTCCCCTGTGGTCTGCCCACTTGACTTGTAGCAGGACAGAAGATACTCCCTGACTCGCTGCTATGTAATGAGCCCCCATGAACTCCTGGAGCCCCCATGGAGGATAGAATAAAACCCCAGCACTGCAGATAACACTGAAACCTCTGCTACATGAAGGGGTAATTCTGTTTTGTCTGAGTTTGTAGAACTGAAAATCCTCTCTTGTCTCACCATTCCTTTTGCATGGGAAATTTTCTGAGAAAGGTCTTGCAAATGTTGCATTTCAGCTCCTCACCAACAATTTGATTTTTGTTTTGGTTTTTTTTTTGTTCTCTTCAATCTCTGTTTTAAAATATCTTTGAACATTGAAGATGAAAAAGCTAATCTGGGAATGCTGGTGATACCTGGCTAACGAGTTGGATGTAAAACAGTTCTGCTTGTGGTTTATGCCTATCTCTCACTGAAATTTACTGCCCATTAAGAGAGGCATCAAAGAGATGAAAAGTTTTAAACCATGTAATTTGTGCAGTATAAGAATAGGCCAGACTGAATATTCACGTTAAATCAGAGCACTGCTTTTGGCAGAATTATTCCTATTTACAAAAACAAAGACACACCACATGTATTTATAATTATTCACAGCCTCTCCTGCCTTCACTCTAGTCACCATCCCTCCCACATCTGAAAGAAAGCAACCTAAATTGATATTGATTCTGATTAATAAAAAGTTAATCCCTAGGAAACATAGTTCAAAGGTAGCCCGTATGTCAGTCTTCTCTGGGCAGTCACATGCCCTTGTTTAGTAAAATCCCAGGAGCACACCAGATTCAAGCCTGAGTTTTTTCTCATTGTTATTGCTGGTGCATGACAAATGAGCCTGTGACTTTCACCTTCATGATGTGGCCAACTTACAGACTCTTCCAGAACAGTTTTTATCAACTGGGTTGTTGCTCTTCTATTTTGCCATCTGTTGGTTCCTCTAGGAAACACTTCTCTTTTTTTTTTAAATTCTAAAAACTTGCTAGTTAATATACAGTCAGATATATTTAGGAAATATGGATGCCTGCAATGCAGACATTTACCTCTGTGCTAACCATTACTTCATTTGAATCAGCACAGAGTAATAGAGTCTTTCAGGGTTCTAGTCATCTCATCATAGTGCCAGTGCCATGAGTCAGAGGAGCCCAAATACAATCAGACACAACGCAATACATCTGGACCTAACCACTTGATAGTCTTTCCCTGTGTCCTACAGGAGGTTGGGATGGTCATTAATGGTTCTTCCTAACCTCAAAATCTCTTACTCTTCAACAGGATTTTGTTGCTGTCTCTTTGATGTACTCATTACTGATTCATTCCCCTGTCCAAGCCAGACGGAGCTACTACACTGCTTACCATGGACTGGATCAAACCAACTCCTGTTGATATCAGCAAGGAGAAAAAGACTCCTAGTCCTGGTTGCAGTGTGTGCTCTGATGTCTTACCTAGCTTGAAAATGTTCCTATCTATCCCAGTTTCCTCTGTTAAAACACTGGAAAGTTAATTAATTTACCTGTACTGAGTGGAAACTAACCTGACAGTAGGCTCTGCTTTGCTGGACAATTAACTTAATACACAAGTGTAAATTTATTCCATTTGTTTAGTACACTGATGTTCTGATTTGAGGTAAAACAGACAGCTGAGTAGCTCGCCTGACATCCTGTGTTTACAGAAAGGGGTTTTCTTACACAGACACACAAAAAAGCCATCTGTTCACCTCTGTGTAGAACATAAAAAGATACTTGATAACTGCATTAGACTATGGGCCTACTCAGCAAAGCCTTAACAAAATAAACGTAATTGGTATTTTTATATTAACAGAGTGCAGTCCTAGATTCAACTAGGATGGTGATTAAAAACTTGAGGATATTTTAATGTTTGCTCTTGCCCCTTTCTGCAGATTTCCTCATATTTTTTGTTATAAGATTTTTGAGGCTTTTAATGGTCTCTCTGTTGCCACCAGACTCCCCACTTATCAGTGGGGTCTTAGGCTTTTTTTTGTGGAAGAGGTCCAAAAAGACCAGTTACATCTGCTGTTGGGTGAGAGTTGTCATCTCCACAAATACATGGGACAAAACACTCCCTTTCGCATAGCGTTTAGTTGAGGTGCAATTCAATTCACCTAATACCAACCTAAAATGATGCAGTCAGAGCTCATGAAACCCCTCAGCAATTATTTGCTTACCAGGGCAGCTCAACTTTTTCCTCTGATACTTAGTCTACAAGTTTGGTTTTAATCTCAATTAATCCGATCACATGGAAGTTAAGCTCTAGTCTGAGAGACCTACCTAAGCACCTTCCATTGGTTGCTGGGCACTTCCAAAGGAAGCACTCATTACACTTTGAAGAGAGTAGTCAAGGCAAGTGGAGTCAGTAAGTTCCTATCTATTTCTCAAAGTTATACTGTGACCATGGAAAACTAGTTTAGAGGAGAAGGCTAACTCTTAGATAGCTGGAGATGGATGGATGCACTCCCACCAGCTAAGCAACAGAGGCAGATAACACCCTGTAAGGTTTTAAGAACAATTGTGTTCTCCTAGTAACAAGCACATGGTTGTCAAGGACTCTTCTGGGTTTCCTAAGTAGGGTAGAGCTTAATATAGGGAGACACTGCCCACCACTTCGAGTCAGTGTGGAAAGGAAGCCTTTCCCTTGCTGTCAAGAGAGGTGACGAGGCGGGTGAGCCTCAAGCGGAGGATCTGCCACCTGCTTTCTCCCACCTCTCCAATCCTACATATTAATGTTGTGCCCTCTCTATAGCATGGACCGTCTCTTGCTATGCACAGGTACACTCTGCCCATTCCTGATACAGACCTCACAGCAGTACAGCAGTTCAAGTGATTAATAATGATGATAGATAACACAGTACAGTGAGAAAGCTTTGGGAGAAGAGTCCTTGGAAGGTGAGTTACTACTGTCCATCTAGCTCTTATCCTGAGTTCCTACACACATGCTCAAGATCCCAATTTCAGATTTTGCTGCCTAAAATAGCCAAATGAACCTGGAACGCCAACAATGCCTAGTGCCAACAAACTTGTAATATAAAAGGCATCAGGATATCAAAGCTGGACTGACCTGTGGGGAAGATGTTGGTACTGCTCACAGGAACTGGACCAACGGGATACTTTTATTTTCCAATAGTGCTCTGGGAACAGAGGTGCCCTTCATTGCTCAGAGGAGATTTGTTCTGGAACACTGTTATCTGAGAAAATATTTCTGACTTGTTTGCTGGGGATACTGAGGAGGTTAGACCAGCTACAGAGCAAGTTCATTTATAACATCTTATGAAAGGTTTTTATTTTTATATGGCTTTTGACCTCAAGTCTAAAGGAAACGTCAATCCACACTGTAATGTGAGGTCCGGTGAATGCAGATGGGTCAGATATTTCCATATCAGCTGCAAGACCTTTAGAAGTACACACAGACTAGCAGGGCTCTCTCTCTGGTGCAGTGTGTGTTAAAGATAAGCAATGGATAGATTGCTTGTCAGCAACAGCGGAGAGAAAATTTCACCAGCAACATTTTTCTTTCATCTGCCCAGGGGTGAGAGATGAAGCGTGAGTGTGCAGACACCCGAATGAGAGGGAACCTGGGGAAGGGCATGGACTGACATCAGAAGGTTGGATATTTCAGCTTTGCTGTATGAGCTCAGAGAAACCAGTATCCCGTTTCCATCTTCCCAGTTCTCTTTCATGGTCCTGTTTGTTTAGATAACTCCCTCCTCCTGCAGGAAGCTTTTGGGTCAGTGACCTACAGCTTTCCATTGCTGCCAGGCTCTCCTCTCATTATGGCAATATTAATAAACTTACTGGAAATAGATTTGGTCAGTCCCTGAAAGGAAATCAGGTTCTGCCAAAAGTCTCTGTGTTTCACCCAAACGTTTTTATATCCCTGAAGCCTTCCCCTGGCACAGAAGGTGCTTCTGTGCCCCATGACCTGACCTTGTAGCATTCAGCTCTTCTTCGGATGTAAAATCAAATCCCACACTGCAACATCCCTGCAGAATAAGTAGAGCATTAAGAGCCGGGATGTGTCCTGTACAGAAAACATGTTAGCTGGGTTTCTTTGGAACTTTTTAAAAGGATGCTTTTTACTGAACAACATCCTGAAGTCCCAGTTCCCTCTTACCACAGTATTATCTTCTCATCTACAAGCCATGGACTGATCTGCTGCCTGCTCTCAGAAAATTAAGAGTCCACGCGTTTGGAGTCACAGCAGTTCCCCTGCAGGGAGCTGGGTGACTAGTTTCAAGACAGCCGTGTAATTAGCTGGCAGTCTACCGTCATCACACTAAAATCAGAGGATGCGTAAGAGGAGACCGTTTTCATCCCAGGATTTCAATGCACTTAACAGGCAGTAACTTTATTTTTTAATGAGGCAACAAGGCCCTGGACATTCACATTTCAGAGACGTAAACCATCTCAGATGACATAAGTTCCTAAAATATTTCAGCAGCTTCTAAAGACAGAGCAGAGCTCTAGCTCCAAATACCATGCTTGTTTTCCTGGCTAGTGTTACAGCTTAGGGAATTAAACAAGAAGGTAGCAATGTGTGGAAGGAAAGCAGAGGCTCTTCCCAGGGATCCCACACAAGTTCCTGGCTGCTGGCGGGGGTTTGGTCCCTCTGTAATGGGGCTGCTGCAAGAATCAGACGCAGCATGGGGAGGCTGGCCCTGCTCCTGACCCCTTTCTCATCCCAGCACAGCCAACTGCAAGAAAACAGCCTTGCAGAGGGGTCTCTGGAAAAA
>KZ506423.1:183734-211874 GCA_002844005.1 Limosa lapponica baueri
GTCTTGGTCATCTTGCAGGTACACACACACAGAGCAAGCCCCTGGGGACACTGTCTCCACAGCCACCTCAGGCAAGGATGGAGATTCATGGATGCAGCTGTATTCCCATCAGTAGCTCTGCTTGCAATAACGGCAGAAGACTGGCAAGCTGCTTTGCAAAAATCTTCCCATTCATTCCGCAGCACAAACTGAGCTGCTGAGCCAGCTTTGCTGCAAAGCTCCCTCTCTGAATGGCTTCGTATCGGAAAGTCAATTTACTCACTGGGGGCAGATGGCTGGTTTGGGGCTTTTCTTTAACTGAGTGCTGGAGTAAAAACAAGTCTTTTGCAACAAACAACACCTGGCGTGATAATAAACCTGGCCTGATTTTCATCTCCTGATAAAGCTCTGCCCGTTTTCTCTCCCTGTACTGCAAAGAACTTGCAGGATCTGTCTTTCTATGGCTAATTTTAATTTCCTGGTAGTGTGATTGCTTTATAAAAAGGGAAATTGTGCTGAAAAATATGTGCATAGGATTTGATGTGTGTGTCAGAGTAGGGGAAAAGTGTTGTGCAGCTTTCTGTCATTTGTCTGAGACAATGTGTGTTTACTCACTTCTGCACACCATTTTCCATATTTTATGGGCTGAGCACTTACAGCTCCCATCAAATTAGTGAGAGTTATTGGTGTCCTTCACACCTGAAATAAGTCAGCTCATTAAAGGAAACTCATTCCAGTATACAGGGACTTTAGAGCAGCACAGGGCACCCATCAGCTCCTATTCCAGGGATAGTTTCCAGTAAAGTTTTGAAAGCACAGAGGAAAGTTTACATGCAGGGAGCTAGACTCTGTGCTCAGGTACAGGCAGCAGCTTGTGGTGCAGCTCGGATCATACAGATGACTTTTCTGAGATTAATTTCTTGCTTAAAAGGAAGTTTTCTAGGTAAGGAACCAAGATGGCAGCATCTTGAAACCTCTGAAATATTTGCCTTAATTTCTCTGAAGTCATGGCCAATGTTTAAGTAGATCTGCAGTAAAGAGCTTGTTGTACTGTTAGGGAGATCCAAATCTGACCCACCGTCTTCACTGTCTCCTCCGGTTCTGCTGAGTCTGCAAGGTGCCTTAGTTTTCTGAGATATTTGCCTATTGCCTACTATAAGAGGAACAAATGGACGAAAACTCTCTATAATTTCCTTTTGCAAGGGTATCAAAATCTTGACAAGAGATTTCCAAAGAGGCATCTTGCAAAATTCATGCTTTCTTACTGCTTTTTCCCCTGTGTTTCCTGACAGAAGCGAGAAACGAAGCATTAAAGGAAAATCTTGAATGCTATCCTCTGTCATCTTGTTGCCTTTGATTTCTCAGCATCAGAGAAGTCCAGTCCACAGCGGTCCAGCTGATTGAGATCTTCATACAGCATCTTTTCAGTGAAATCTGGATGAAACAGCCCTGCACAGTGAAGGTCCCAGTTCCCAGTCAATGCACTGAACAAATGTCAGGGCCAGCGTAACCGCCATCTGCTGCCCTGCCTGCCTGGCACCAGCTTCGGTCACTGCCAGGGAGGATGAGATTGCTCCGCTGATTGCTAACACGTGGCACTGGGCTCCAGGGGAGCCACCACTTTCCTTGTCCTCACCTGATACTGGCACCAGGACTGAGCCCAGAAACACCAACCGAATCACAGGGGGCTTTTCTCACTAAAGTGCCCATTTAGACAGCCAAGAGATCCAAAATCTTCCATCTTCTGCCACCTCCCAGCTACCACCACCATCTGTGAGCCCCACACCAGACAGACACTGCCCAGCACTTTTACATTTACAAGCACATGCAAAAGTACCTTTAGGAAATACATTAAAAAAAAGAGATTATCTGCATGAGGTCCAGTTGGCGCTAGATGGAAGCCTGAACTGTCAGATACTGGTGACTAATACCAGCAAATATCTACAAAGTGCCTGAGAGGAGGAGGCAGTGGCCCTCTCCAGCTTTATGCCTACAAGAAGACCCCATCACTTGCACAGCTTCCCCTGACATGGGGTCTACTTCTGGCATCACGGTCTGCAGGCTGGGGTTATTTCATTTGCCTGTAAACAGCAAGTACCTATTAAACATAATACTGAGACAAACTCATCTCCCACCAAAAGTCTGAAATTATCCTGCTACAGTGCTGGATCCCAGGGAACCAACACCTTCAGTCACCTTCACCTAGAAGATGGTGATGTTTTCCTCCACAGAGAGAGGGAAATGGATGACACAACTACAGATGGAAGAGAATTGCAGGAGGAAAAGAGTTAAGAAAGGCATATGAACTTAAAGGCAAAGATGTTATTTACTAAGCCAAGAAAAAACAACCTTTCCTTTAATTGACAAGTGGCTTCAGTGGTGCCATAAGCAGAAACTGAATATGAGCCATATTAAGCAAAAGCAGTTTTGCAAACAAGCCCATAATAAATGCATTTACTTTTGACTGTCTGTTCACTGGTAATAAGACACAAGGATTGTTTAATGTTTCCTGCTTATTGAAACTTCCCCCTCAACAGCAGTTCAGGAGCCCTGAAGGAAGCACAGGAGGCTGTGTATGAGCCCCGCTGCCTGTCTGGAACATTATCCTGGTGGTATTTTAATATGGGTCAGCTGTGGTGTGGGTAGATCACTGCTTTTACTGGAGAAATGCTGAGCTATCTCAATTACAGGTCTTCCTGGAGCACACACTCAGCAGAGCATGGTGACTCTCTGGAAAGTCAAAGTCATTTTATGGCTTCTTCACCTCACCACAAGCCACTCTGGGTTGTGCTTACAGTCAGAGTTGACCACTCCTCAGGCGACGTGTAGTCAGAGAGAAAATCCTAGGTACAACTGAACGGCAGCTTTTTGCACTAAACCATGTTGATTTTGGCAACACTTTGACATGAAAATCTTCAGATCAGCTCTCACCAGGTTTAGATGTGTAGGTTTAAACGGACAGTTGCCAGGCTTGTTGTATAACTGTTTAGCTTTTCAATTCCCAGATGACAGTGAAATATATAGTATATGTTAGTACTATTTTATACCCCGTAGGTACAGAATGTGCTATACCAGCCCTGCCCCCTGTCCCGACGGAGGCCATGGCAGAGGAAAGCTGCCCCCAGCATGTTTGGGATGGGAGCTCTGGTTCAGGCACTGTTGATGCTTGAGCCAGTCACCCTGTGCCCAGGTGGCTTCAGCTTGCCCATCCCATATATTTGTATTTTATGGGATATATTTAGCCCATATGGTGTTGGTAAATGTGGTGTTCAACCCACAGGAGGAAAAGAGGAGGACGTGAGGTGCCATCTGCTAAAATTTGCAGCCAAGAGTCTTAGAGGGAGGAACCAGAGATGTTTCAGCATCTCTGGGGAAACTACGGAAATCACCACGGGGCTGAAAAGCTGTTGAAGCTCCCAAAGGAGAACGTGGTGACCCCAGCCATCATGCATTGTAGGAAGGCTACCGCAGATCACTAAAACAGACATTTAATTTAGGGTCTAGATCAGCAACTCTAAGGGGTCACAATGTAGTGCAATGTAATTTGAAAGGAAGGTTTGGGCCTTTTCCCAACAAGATTATGGATCTGGTACAGTGACACTATATATATTCTAGAACCCTCCTGAGACACTTGACTGTTACGTGGTGTCTTGATCAGTCAGCATGGATGAGAGCTGGAGGCATTAGCAGAAGCATTAGATGCGTTTAAGGCTGGCTCAAGGATCAGTCTCCAAGTGCACCCAGGTGCAGATAACACCAGAGGGGACCTGCTTGGTGTGGGCTTCTGCAGAGATTAGGCTTTGAGCCAGCATTAAAAAAATGCTTTGACTACGACACAGGCTTTTTGCTGGTAAAAGATGCAGAAGATAGCAAGATCAGGAAAGCAGCAAACAAGCAGGAGAATGGCTTACCTTTGCAAAGTGATCTGGACTACTTCGTAAAACAGCCACAATCCAAAAGGATATGTTTGAATATGGGAAATTGTAATAAAGGACCGGTTTCTTTACACTGGATAACTAAACTGCATTTCTAAGCATGGTGGGGTGAGATCAATGGTTCTTTGATGGCAAAGCATGAAAATGGGCTGACATCTGTTGGGTGTCAGAGAACAAAAATTATGGCTATTAGAAATATTCCTCAGCACATCATAAACTTTAGTCTGAAGGGTGAGATTTGCAGAGGCGACCTGCTCTGTCAGAGAGCTCTCCCTGGCATTTTGGAGACAGCAGGAAGGAGCAGAGCACAGCCGCCTGTCTGAATTCTCATCATTGTAATTGCCCCAACATTGAAGAAATACATGGCTTTGAACATATACCACAGCGAAAAATTTGTGATGAGTTTTTGACTGGCACAATTATTAACACGGAGAATTAAAAAAATGAGAGACGTCAGAAGAGCAAAAATGTACACGTCAGTCAGAAAAGATACTCTGATTAATAAGAAAAAGCAGTTCAGAGTATGATATCAATATTTCAATTTGCAAAAGCCCAGAAGGAATGTCATTAAACTGACATGAAAGGTCTTAAAGCAACAACATTTTTAACTTAACAGTAATTTGGCCTGTTTACTCTGTTTTTTCCTAAAGGAAAATAAGAATTTTCCCAAGCTCGATAATGTAGCTCACATCAGCAAATGATCTATTACTCAATGAATTCATCATGCATCTTCATCTTGTGGGTAAATATTCAGGAAAAAAACCACAAACTATTTAGGCAGCATTTTAAAATTCTTGTTTCAAGGAAGCCAACGCCCTTTCTGAATAAACTATTGGGAGTGGACTTAGCAACTTTCTGTCTTTGCTAATGACTGTATCTCCCATCCACGGAGATCAGAGGGCAAGTCTTCAAGATACAAATTTCTTTCATCACAGTTTATCAAATATATATTGGTTTCCTTGTGGCATCAAGCCCAGAGGCCCATGCCCTGGCTGGGGCCACGTAGCAGAAAGGGGCCACCACAGGGCTCCAGTTGGGCTGGGTGGAGGGCTGGGGCTGCCTCCGTCGCTTGCCAGCATCCACAACAACGCGTTCCTCCAGTGTTTATTTTCTGATGTTCCTGTGTCCCAGGAAACCCTGATGTCCATGCTGATTGCTGAGGACGCATCTTGCTACTTCTGCGGGTCTTCCAACAGAGCTTTGTACCTGTGCCCATCCCTTCTGAGCCAGGTGTTAGGTATCTCTGGTACTTGATGCCTGTGGATGTCTCAGTGTGATAAAGAGATGTCTTGGGACCCACATGCCTCAGGCTCACTGTCAGTCCCGCGGTGTCTCCATGGCTGCTGGTTACCAGCAATGGAAGCAACCCAACATCACTCACAGCAGCTATGCTGCCCTGCACAGGGAAACACCATCTCCCTTCACCTCCAGTGGATGGTGCAGGAGGGTCTCACCACAGCCTGGGCAGTCCTGGCAGGACTGCATGCTGTCCACTTCAGCAAATGGTTAATGCTCCTGAGCACCATCACAGAGTGCCCTCCCGAGCAGGAACACAACTTGGACAATCTTCACACCACACGTATTTCTAAGGGTCCACAAACATCTGCTGCTATCTGAGCTCCCAAATCAGGCTCCCTCAGCAAACCTTCCTTTAACACTTTCTCAATGACATCAAACATGATGTTATCCCTAAGCAAATCATCCTCCGTGTTTCCTTGCTCCCAGTTTCCTGCTTTTTTGCCTCACTTTGTGTTACATTCACCCTCCTACACAGTGAGGAAAGCAGAATTGGTGCCAGGTTCTTTGGGGACAGCAGAACTTCCTAATTATTTTCAATGATGCATCCAAAGGGATAATAAAATGGTTCCTGTGAGAACACATTATAAATAACCATATCCTCTTTCAACATTATACACTAAAATGTGACTCTTACACTGTCTTTTTTTGACATGCTCCCGAGACGTTCATAGGCATGCAACATCTCCTCCCAGCTCAAGACTCAGGAAAATTACACCATAAGGAATGCGATAAAATCAACTTGTAAGCCTTGGTGCTTTTCCCTGTAGGTTTTTTTTTTTTTCTAGTTGAACAGATTTTCTTGCACAGTCCCTGGGAATGAGATTCCTTTAGCTACAGTATATGCAGCAGTTAGATTCCCCAGACTTTCTTTAAAGAGAAGAAAGAGAAACTGGAGAGAAACAGGCACTTCAGGTGATGCTGAAGGAGATCTAATGGAATGCAGCCAATTGCAGTGTAAGAACTGCCTAAGCCTCTCCACAGCTTACGGAAGAGCCAAGAGCCACCATCTCACGTGCAGCCATCTGTAGACAGATGAGATGGGCTCCACTTGGGGTTTTGGACAACACTTGTGCCGTGCTGCTGGTGGTTGCTTCTGGCACTCTGCTCAGCCCAGTGTCCCCAGCGCCTTCTCCCCTTTGGCAACCCTGAGTGAGGTTCACACCTGAAGCCAAACCCCAGGAGCCGCAGGCAGACATCAGCTTAACAAACACCTCCACCTGGCAAACACTGAGCCCAGCTCAGCACGTGTAGAAACCTGCCCTTGCGTGGTAACACTGCATTATTTTGCAAACATGGCACTATATTGCATACTCACATGGCAAATACCCATACTGCATATCCACCTGCATTTGGCAGTTTTGGCATTCGTTCACTCTCCCTAGCGATCCCCAGGCTTGTCCCCAGAGAGCTCATTTCCCCATCCATTACTGAGAGGAAAGGCAGTCTGATGCTCAAGTATGTCAGTTAGGGACTCAGAAATCACTTCTCTTGACAGGCTTTTGCATTATTCTGCAGAAAGACATTGCTTTTTGCATGCCAGACTCCTGGCTGCATCTGCAGTGAATCAGTGGCCTTGATCTGGCTGGGACACCCGAGCTCTTCAGGGCCATGTTGTCCACCATGGATGAAGTGCAGTAAGGCGAGGACAATGCAGGTTGAGCTGAGCCTGTCCTTCGGGGTAACTTTGTGGTCCTTTTTACCCTTGCACTCTGACACTTTTTCCCCTGGAACCTAATGGTGGCTCTGGTAAACCTGGTAGAGCCAGCTACTGAAGTTTGGCTTCTGGCTCCAGCCCACTCCTGAGCAGCAGCACCAAAACAGACCACCTACCTCCTACCCGCATCATCACCATCACTACTGTAGCTGATCTTAGAGACAACAAACCACTTTCGCCGTGGTGTCACTGTTAGTTATAAACGTTTTTCTGTCATTATCTCCCAGAAAAACAAAAAGCACTCAGTGTCCCTTGTGCTGGGGGTTGTACAAGCTTAGGACGGAAGAGACATTTATCCTCTTAGTAAGGAATGCCCTTCTAAAATAAAACACACAGTCCACCTCACCTATTAACTTTTTAACAAAGAGCACAGGCTTTTGACCTTTATTACCATTTGAACCAAGCATGATCTGAACAAGAAAGTCTCTATCTCTGCTTACCAGAGATGTTCCCAAAACACAGAATGAAGTTCCCCTTTAAGGATGTGTAATCCTTATTAATACCTTGCCATTACCAAAATAATTTCTGCCATCATAATTAGTTTTACTTGAAATTTTCTATATAGTGCAAAGAAAGGGGCAGGGCCTGCTGCAATAGGACAAGGGGTAATGGTTTTAAACTAAAAGAGGGTAGATTTAGACTAGACAGAAGGAAGAATTTTTTTTTACGATGAGGGTGGTGAAACACTGGCCCAGGTTGCCCAGAGAGGTGGTAGATGCCCCATCCCTGGAAACATTGAAGGCCAGGTTGGACAGGGCTCTGAGCAACCTGATCTAGTTGAAGATGTCCCTGCTCATTGCAGGGGGGTTGGACTAGATGACCTTCAAAGGTCCCTTCCAACCCAAACTATTCTATGATTCTATGAAATGGTGTAGTAATTGCTTATTGTTTCCTTTAGTGTTTATTTTCATGGAGTAATCAGATTTATCTATGTCTGAAAAGAAAATTTGTTTATGTATTTCTGTCCCCTCAATCAGTTTGCTGAAATCTCTTACATTCTAAAAACATCTTCCTTATCTGTATTTTTCAATCCAAATTCTTTTGCCTGCATGCCAGGCCCAACTTATTTATGAACTAGAAGAAAGCCTGTGTTTCCATTCTCTCCCCCTGCCCTGGGGGAATAAAAAAAGAATTGCTAATTTTGTATCTTAGTTCAAGAAAATGAATCATGTAGAAATGAATACAAATTTTGCTACTGTGGTGAATTGCTGGAAAAATAAAACTTGAAGTTGAAATTTAGGGTTCATCTTCATTTTGCATAGGCAATACTTTCTGCTCAGAGTTCAGAATACATTTCTGCAGATATTAATGTTTAAAACAGACCCTCTGGGCAAGAATTTTTAAATTTTGTTTTGCAGTTGAATAACTAGAAGTATAGAGAGACAGAAAGCAGCCTGCTGGTTTTCTGTAAATATCAGACACATTTTCCCCCCTCTCAATAGAAGCAGTCAGTGTATGTATTTCATATTTCAGAGATCCCTAGCAGACCTGTTGTAAATTAGCATTTATAGGCAAGCATCCTTTGAGGAATTTGGCTACTTTACTGCTCAGAGACAAGAAGTAATCGGTCAGATACAAAAGATCACTGTTTCCTGAAATGGTTCTGAAAATGTAACAATCATTGCAGACTTGAAGCAAGTCCCATACAACTGCATAATAGCAAAGACAGGAAAAGAAATCCTGTTTTTTCTAACAACCTGACTTTTTATCTTCTCTATCTCTTGCCTAAAACCCAAATCAAAACACACTGCAGTCAGTGAGATTGTTTCCAGTGGTGTCTTAGGCCAATATATAGAAAAAATTGTACCTTTTGGGATCCTATGGAGCTGTTTTTAGCGGGGAGAAAATAGAGAATGGAGCTATATATATGAGTTAAGTGTATGCACCAAAACACAGGGGCAGTTTTTATATGAGTATAATATTTATAGAACCAAGGCACAAGCAAGATCTTTTAATTTAGCTTGCAAGTGGATTCTATTCCGTAAGAAAAGACGGCACCATATTAAGCAAAATCAGCTTTGCCAGCAAGCATGTAAGTATGCCTGTGCATTTCTGCAGTGCTGATTAATGGCTGGATGAATGCCATAGGACATCTAAGAACTCCGAAATACTTCTGTTTGCTTAATGTTTTCTGCTGATGGCAACTTTCCCTTTGCTCATCTGCTCAGCTCTGGGCGAGTCGTTCCCCACCCCAACGCCGCTGGCACAACAGTCTGAAAAGAAATGGCATCCGCCAGCTCACACCTCACCTCCCAAAAGGCAGTGTCAGACACGTTGCCTTGATCCACACAAACATGTTGATAAAACACGAATTCAGGCCAGAGGTGTATAACTACAGCAGTATTCTTAGGATAATTACAAAAATAAAGTCAGCGAGACTCTCAAAAGGGCCCAGCACGGGGTTTTGTACTCCTATTGAATCCAAACAAATCAGAGTTAGCTCAATCCAGGCTGAAGTTCTGTTTCAGAGAACCTCATTTCAACTTAGTAAAATTCAATTACTTTTCCAATCTCTACCTGACAAGTTTTGTTCATCCTTTTCCAGATTTAGGAACTGGTATTTGTAGAGCATTCAATAAATCAGAGGCCTGGAGTCAGGGCACATGTTACCACCATAAAACACAGCAAGGAAGATGGGTAACCACTACATGACTCATCAGAGACAGATCCAGTGCAAATCAAAAGAAATATCCAATTGTAAAATCACTGCTGCCTCAAAGACTGTGATAAACAGGCCAACTGTTGAACGAGAACTTTCCCTGTCCTTTTTGCTCTCAGATATTTGCTACTTTTCAACTATTCAAGTCCATTTGTTCTCTTAATAGTGTTGATTGATTTGAAGATAGAGATAGTGGGTTTAAAAGAGCATTTTCTTTGTACCCCTTCCTCACATGCACCAGCCTGTTACAGTAAAAGATTGCACAGTATAATCATCTATTATTTTCTACTCAATTTTTTTTCAGTGATATCTTGGCTGCTGCACAAACAAGAACCATGTTTATTACTTCTAGGTAAGCTGATAAGAGAATTTTCCTGTCCTGCTATTTGCTCCAAAGGCTTCTCTTTTATTCACATTTCCAGTCAATCCTGTGGTCCTCCGGTTTATGGCAGTAACAATTTTTAGAGTAGAACTGAGCATTTAATTTATGGGATTTGCTGTTTAGGTCTAAACTCTTGACAGTGCTCTTGCAATACTAACGTGCTGAGGAGCTGAAATCAACACAGGAAGGCTGAAATCCTGGTTTGCATAGAATCGTTTTGCTTGGAAGAGACCTTTAAGATCATCAAGCCCAACCATAACCTAGTATGGGGAATGCAGAGGGGGATTTCAGTGAAAGCATCTACAAACTAAGTGTTTTAGGCAGGCCGTTCCTTAAGGATAGCACCTATGTGCCTAAACTTACATTGTCTCCCATCCAAACCCAAAGGAGGACTTGCATATTGTTAAAATGCTCTTAAACTGCAACTGCAGGTTTATTTCTAATAACTGGTTTTAGGTTTCCCAGCATTGCTTATGTGCTGCACAGACCCCTCACCCAGCAGCAGGATCCCCATGGGACAGAACAAGCTGAAGAGTTTCACCCACCAGCCTGTAACTTCCTAGCTGCAGCGTGTCCCATGGAAAAGCTTTCAGTCCTGACTGGCAGATTTCTAGTGATGGGGAGCAGATTTTTTGAAATAAAAAAATCACAAAGGAAAAATACATCAATTTTTATAAAGAAGGTGAATCAGGTGTGTCAGCTGCTATACTCATAATTCACTGCTTCACTCTGCTACTGTAATTGAGATTTGTAAACTGCAATTAGTTTTCTGCAGCTCTTTAATCATGAGTAACCACAGGGAAAAAAACCCAAAACCCACCGCTACTTTCGGATGTAATAATATGGGGAAATGCCCATATTAAAAAAGGATATAAAGAGGACTTCTCCTGCCATCGGAGCAAGCCAGCAGCAGCACGTCGAGAGGCAGGACCCACTTGAGACACTGGCCTGGGGTGCAGAGGGGCAGAAACGGAGTGCTTCAGTGGCATTGCCTTCGTGGGGGACTCTTAAGGAAACAATTTTATCCTTCTTTACCTCTCAACTGTAGCCTGGTGATAGCAGCAGCCTCCCACCCTTCTCCCTCCTCCTATCCCGCTTATTCCCACAATAAACTCTTCGGAGCCGCAGCTCTGATTTGGTGTGATTGATGCAGTGCCAACACCAGCTCAGCCACACACACGCAGCGGCATCGGTACCAAATCCCTGATGCAAACGCCATTCCTGAGAGCTGCCAGCTCCCCTTCCCGCCCCACCGCGGCATCTCCCTGCCTCTGCCACGCGGGCAATGAAACGCCCTCGGTCTGGAGAACGCGTCCCTGAGGTTTCTCCTCCTGCAAAGGCTTTGCAGGGGACTGGAGGCTTTCTCAGGCATTTAATTCACTTCAGATTTTAACGGAGCTTCTCAAAATAATAGCAAGAAGGAAAAAGCTACTTATGTTATAATTAGATACGCCAGAAATAACCTCACCTTTTTCCTGACACTGCTTAAATTAGTATTCATTGGGCATAAAACACTGTGAATAAGCTAATGAAATGATTCATTTGTTCATTTGCTTATGCATGTTTATAACTATACGCCAAGAACCCAGTGATTTCTTAACAACCTCATTTATTTTAAGGAAGCTGCTGTCATTCATAAAGCATTGGCCAGCTGCCATGCATCCCTTCACCTTTCCCTTCTGCCTACATAAATCTCCAATTAACCTCTCAAGCATCTTAGGCATTTTCAGGAGGAAAACATCAGCATCTGTTTGGAGACAACTGCTGCTCATCTGCTCACCTTGCAAAGGTTTCTTGGCTCCTGCCCCTTCCCCTGTCCATTGCATCCTGCTGATGCAGCTCATTACTTCTACCCTGCACAGACATTTCTCATCACCGTTTGGTGCTTTGCCACTGCTATGTACAGGAGGAGAGGAAGCCCTAGCTCTCCTCCTCTCTTAAACAACCAGCTAAGATTAGTCATAAACCAGATCATTTGCTCGCAGTGTGATTTCGAATGAAGCCGTTAAAAGTTTCCATTATTCTCCATTATGCACAAGGCACGGACAAGAGCTGTCCTTCTGCTCCTGAATTTGGCGGGGAGGCCACCAGAAACCAGCGCCTGGCAACTTTCCCATCCACAAGTACTGTTGGTGCTCATCCAGCCTCTGGGTATTTCTGAGCACCCACGTGAGACAAGTGAGCCGGTGCCATTATCTCATTTTATAAGTGGGCACTTGAGGCACAGAGCTGAAATAACTGTTCAAGGTCACGCACGAAGCCCGATCAAGAAATTGAGCATATGTTTTCCCCTCCTTTAGATTAAATCAAATCCTTCCATTTAGGGGGAAAGTGAGCATCCCAGCCCAGCCTGCTCCTGGAGTCGCAGAAGGTTTCAGCAGGATAAATAGAGATGGGTCGAGATCTCTTGGGAAAACCTCCCCTGCTTCCAAAGCAGGCATCTCCAGTTTTCTTGGTGGAGCACAGTGCTGGGGTCCCTAGGACATACTATTTCAGGTTCAAAGGAGGCAACCACACAGCCCCAGTACGCACAGAGAAGAAGCACTTCTACATCAGTTGCATAGGCAATTCCTCTTCTTTCCCTTTGTATAGGCCCTCTTGCAACCAACCCACAACAGGACAGTATCAATGAATATGGTAGGCTCCGTTGCTGCTGCCACTGAACAACATTGTCACCATCTGCCAACCAGTGTCACACAGCTACTGGTCTCATTTTGCATTGCAGTAGTTTTCAAACTATGGCCCATGTACCCTTGAGGTCTGGTTAGCAGTCTGTAGCTGGCAGATCTTACGTATTAAGCTCCACACTTACAAACTCATCAATTAGAAGTTGGATGCTATGGACACCTGGCAGTCCACCAAATGCTGCAAGGGTAACAAATAGGGCATCTCCAAAATGGTTTGGGATTGTCTGGATCCTTATTACTAACAGGAAAAATACCTGCATCCTAGCTTGTGTTGCAGGTCAATATGGCACGTTTTATCGAAATATTAATAAAGTAGAAGAACGATACCGGGCTACCAAGATGAGCTGAATGAGAACAAGGAATTACAAGGAATAGGAAACATAGAGCAAGGGTAGAAAGCAGCTGTAACGGTGGAAAATCATGAGACACCTGTAGGGTGAAGTATTGGTTAAATCCTGTATTAGTACTTACAGGAAGGAGGATAATCCTGGGCCTGGGTGCACCCAGAAACATCCCTTGGTCTGGATGACCTCAGGAAGTCACTCTGCTCTTCAGGTCTCCAGAGCAGGCTCCAGGACTTCTCCTGGCCTGTTTCTTGCAGTGCCTTGGTTGCTGCAGACAATCCGTGCTTACAGTGGCTGCTGTGAGCCCCAGCACGGGAGGGCTTAGCAACGAGAGGCACCCTCTGGTCACAGCTCCCTGGGACCGATTAAAGCCTTTCCTGGTATTTTCCAGTTTCCTATCTAGCTTGAAGCGATACATGTTCGAGGAGAGTGGTGCACTAAGTGCGACTGGAGTTTTGTAGCGATGACTCTGTAGTCTCATTAGCTCACAAGCACAAGACTGATGAATAGCACTGAGATGGTGTTTATTCTGCACACCTCTCCTTCACGCTGTGTTATCCCCCTTGTGGGATGCATCACTAGGACACATTTGGAATGCTAAACAGCAGCCTGCACAGTGCTTTAGCTGTTTGTATCCCCAGAATGGGTTATACAAACATTTGTTTCTTCTTCTGCCACCTCCCAAACTAACCAATGTATGAGACTTCAGAGTGAAAAAATGCTTCTGATTTCATTAATTATGTGTTAACCTGGTGTTGTGAAGTAACTGAAGGAAAATTGAATTGTCTGGCCCTTAGTGGGCAAAATGATGGAAGCAGATAAGATTTGTGCTACTTGACGTTCTATCAAATAATACTGAAATTACTCTTGCCCAGGAGCAACAGCAATATATTTAGTCCTCGACTTCCCTTATACTGCCTAAGTGGAGTTGCTCTGGCACATTCAGGTGTGGGCAATCAAAGGTTGCAGGCAGAATTTATCTTGCTGGCATCTTTCAGTAGCTACTGCGCCCTAAGAAATTGTAGTGCCTATTCTGCAGAAAAGTTTTATCAGCATAATATGCAGATAGATCCCAAGAACAAATTCAGGGCTCTTGCATACCCACGTCCAGGGCCATGCCACCTACAAGTATTTGTTCACAGAATCATAGACCAGCCAGGTTGGAAGGGACCTCAAAAGGTCATCTGGTGCAACATTTCATGGAAAAGGGAGCCTAGATGAGATTATCTAGCAACCTGTCCAATCACATCTTGGAAACCTCCAGTGATGGGGACTCCACCACATTCCTGGGAGCTTATTCCAAGGACTGATTGTTCTCACTGTAAAAAATCTCTTTCTTGTATCAAGATGAAAGTTGCCCCATGACTCTTGTTGACTGATCCATGAGAAACCCATTTCTCTATTCATTTTTCCAGGGTGATGTTCCTTCCTACTGACTTCCATCCCAGCATGTCAAAATACTTGACAGGCATTTGGGATGTTGAAAGCTGCTGAGACCTACTACTCCTGCAGCAAACTACTGGCTTCCCTCTCCTACTGCTCCTACAGCAGCCTGTTCCACCATGTGTGGTGAAAATAACTTTCCAGGGCTACACACCAGCGTGAGATTTCTGCAGTCACTTTAGCATGTCTTTTGTCATTTCATTTTCAGACAAAAATGCCTTTGTTTATGAAAGGACCTGGACTGTCACTAACTGCAGTCCATCTGCTCAGGGACTTCACCTCAGCTGCTTCCTAAACCTCTTCCTGCTGAATTACAGTGAATTACAGTGTTAGTGCTCCGCACAAGGAGAGAGGGGAAGAGCTCTTCTGGCTGGGACAACAGAAGAGGCACCAGGTGCTCGTTCACATCTGTCTTGTGCCCTGGAACACCTCATTGTGCCACGTCCAGGACAGCCATGGCTCTTCAGGCATCCCTCCACTGCCCCAGCACCAACTAGAGGTTGACAAGGACCACAGGCATGTTTAGGTTACAGGTGTGAGCTGTAGCAATCAAGTTAACGTGGCTGAATGATTCTCTTTCATCAAGCGAGCAATCAGGTGAGCCATAAAGATTACATTAATTTGTCTCCTCCACATTTCCCAGTTCTGTTCCTGGTTGCTCCTGATGCTGAACTCACCGCGCTCTGGCAGCCCATGGTCACTGAAAGGCAAAGCCTGTATCCTCCTCCCAGGGTGAGCGTTTCTGATTTACACAGAGGGATGTAGGTCTTACATCCATGCTGAGTAAGTCATAAGATACCAGATCCTAAAGCAGATAATTAGAAAGTTAAGTATTAGTTTTAATAGTTTTAGAGCTCCTAGAAGTATTCAATTCTATATATGTTCCAATCTGAGCAGCTGAACTTGTGCTGGAAACGAAATTCACAGCAAAAAGTTACAAGAGAAAGTACTCATAATGGGTTGACTTGCAAGTCAACTGATTTTCTTGTGAAATAAAATGGACACATTCCTTTAGGGGGCCCCATATAATTCATGTCAATAAAATATTTATACCAGCTGCATATCTGAAAGAGAGAAACAACTTCTGCAGTTTTCTTAAATTTAATAGAATTCAAACGATAACCAAATTCAGTTGAAGCGGGTATCAGTGAAAAGCTTTTATATGTGATTCTAAATGAAATGTTGTGTTGCTTTTATAGCTCGATTTGTGTACAGGCAGGAGTTATCTCGCTGAACTTTGGCTGTTCCTAAAGACAAGCATAAGCCGAGCCGTTGTCTGGAGTCCTCTTGTCAGAAGAGGAAAACGGGCTCCTCCAAAAGCAGATGCTGCCCATCCCATAGCAGGGCCTCAGGTGGGTGCAGTATCTCACCCCCAGGGAGAGCTATCTCCCTCCACTGCATATGGGGGGAACTGATGTGGCTAGACAACACCAGTCTAATTCTACCCTGTCTTTTTTTAAAATTTAAAAAAAAAAAGTGATGACAGAAAGCTAGAAAAAAAAGTGAACATTTTTTAGTAACAACAAAATGAGGTTGATAAACCTCAACAGAACATCTGCCTTGAAAAAGCACAAACCACTGATGAAAGGTGTATTGGCTCAGGCATTTATTGCTTTCTCGGCCTCTATCTGTCCTGTAGCTCTCTGTTTGACAGATTTAAAAAGTCAGCGTGATTTCCAGTATAAAACAGTGGCAATTGTAATTGAATGATGTTCTCAGGTTTTAAATTATAGGGACTATTACTTTGCTGTCGTTACTACTGATTTAATGATGATTCATACCCAGTAGAGAGTCTGATTCTCTATAGTTAGCATCAACCAACCTGATGACTTTTATTTAAGTCTACAGAATAAAAAAGTGAGTTTAAAGGAAATCAAGATGTAGATCAAGCATAAAATTGGTTAATTAGATCACCCACAAGAAGGATGATTTCCACTTAATAGAAGTTATGCAGACCGAACTACCAAAAGCACAAGGCCAAACCAAACAAAATGTGACTTTTTGGGGTGACCCTTTCCATAAAAACACCTCCCACTTTTGTGGAGTTAATAGTGAAGGAGACTCTTCATGAGACTATCACAGGGTCTGTTCAGAAGCTCTAAGCAGCAGAAGAAACCATATCAGAAAGTAAAAAGCCAATGCTTTAGATTTTCATGCATGCTTCATGAAAAGCATTTCCATAAGATGCCACCAAAGTCTACTGTGTTTTTATACAGGACATCCTACTTCAAAACCCAGGTGAAAGTGCCAGAACAGCAAATGCCTGAAAGACAGCAGAATCAAATAAGAAAGTCCTCAAAGGACGTTAACCCCATAACCACTTTTACATGGCAAAGAAAGCTCTCACCATCCCTTTGTTTCACATTCTCTTACCTGGAGTACTGAATCCAGCTCTGGGGACCCCAACATAAGGACGTGGACCTGTTGGAGTGGGTCCAGAGGTGGGCCGTGAAGATGATCAGAGGGCTGGAACCCCTCTCCTATGAGGACAGGCTAAGACAGCTGGGCTTGTTCAGCCTAGAAAAGAGAAGGCTCAAGGGAGACCTTATCACAGGTTTCCAGTATCTGAAGGGGGCCTATGGGAAAGGTGGAGAGGGACTTTTTACAAGGGCATGTAGTGATAGGAGGAGAGGTAATGGCTTCAAACTGAAAGATGGGAGATTTATATTAAATATCAGGAAGAAATTCTTTACTGTGAGGGTGGTGAGGCACTGGAACAGGTTGACCAGAGAAGTTGTGGATGCCCCATCTCTGGAAGTGTTCAAGACCAGGCTGGATGGGGCTTCGAGTAACTTGGTCTAGTGGGAGGTGTCTTTGCCCACGGCAGGGGAGTTGGGACTAGATGATCTTTAACATATGTTCTAACCCAAACCATTCTACAATTCTGTAAAAGAAAGCCAAATAAAACAGATGTGCAGTGGGGAGGTTTCAGCACATGGAAATAAATTGCATAAATAAACTCATGTGTTTCAACTGTTTGCCCACACCAAAAAAAACCCCCAAAACTTAACTGACAAGTAAAATACTGGAGATCCAGACTGAGACACACATTCAAGCTGAAGCTTTCTTTTCCTCCAAATCACTGCTTCCTACCTAATAAAAATGTGTCATGACAATATGTTGTGTTAAGATAGATGAAGACCTTAGTATTTTGAGAAGCTGCCCCAGGAATCCATCAATCAAACTTTGCCTTTGCAATACTGAAGTGATTAAATCTACTGTTTGCTCATAATTTTTAATGGCATAATAATAAGCCATAATGGAAAAAAAATTATTATTTCATCTGAAAGGGCTTTGAAAGAGAGATAAATCAAACTATTTAATAAGAATTCTTATCTGTATGGGTAACCACATGAAAGCCAGATCAGAATGGATTAGCCATATGCATGTTTAACTTGAAAATGTAATTTGTGAGATGTGTTTAACCCATATTTAGCCTACAGGCATAAAAACCTTTTTTGCTTTGTTATTTAACAACCAGTTTATGGCCCACATGACAGAGGTAGCCAGGGAAACTTAAAGTGCAATACAAAAAAGGATTTTGGTTATTTGGAGTGGGTTTAGGGTGTAATGCACTTACCTAAGCTCAGACCAGAAGTTTTGAGTCAACAGATATATGGGCATTTAAGGTCACCTTCACCATGGAGAAAATAAAATAACTGGGTTTTTTGGAAATGTGTTTCCAGAATGGCTGAGGTCCTGCTGGGCAAGAGGCTACTGCAAAGCTGAGCAAGATTTTTGCTTTAGGTAGATGTCTAAGGGCTGTCAAGTGGACCTGAGCAATATGCTGAGGCTTCTTGAATGATGGCTGTTGGCAGAGTCATTTGAAATTCTTTTAAATTAAAAGTATAGATTTAGCACTGTTCATTTAGACCATGCCAGAGATAACTGCAGCACCTTATCAATGTGAGAAAGGCCAATTACTGGTGCTGGACTCGGATGCGCTGTACGCACTACAGAAATCTCTGATGGCTTCTGCAAGTGCAGGAGTATCTTATGTGAAGCCCATCACCAATTAGGAACTTTCCTGACATTTCAGGTCTGGAAAAGTCTTGAATGAAATTTCCAATCAACTGAATTTAATCAGATTTTTCTGTGGTTTTTTTAATGAGCCCTGGATGGCACCCATTAACCTCAGGGAGGGCTTCACCATGGGAAACACAACTAGTAGATCTAGAGGTCTGCAGCGGTACCACTGTATCACAAGGAAAGGAAAAACGGATAAACAACAACAGGGTATTTTTTTCTGTTCAAATGAATTATTAAGGTGCGATGTTTTATTTTGTTCTGCAAATTATATTTTCTCACCCAGCAGTGGTTTTCCTAAAGCTACCATTTATCTCTGGCCACCACACGGGCACTATTCCCACTAGCTCTGTTTCCAAGAGCGACAGCTTGCACACTAAGGCCACTAAACACTGGGGAAAGGGTTACATTTTAAATCAACCACCAGTTCAAAGAGCCACATGCCTGGCCCAAAGTTGTGTATTTATTCAGTTTGAGAACATGCCAAGGCTTCTGAGAAAGCAGACAGATATTTTAACCTGTTTTCATGATTTATTTTGTCTTTTAGTCAATGCTGTGAGCATAATCAGCCAATTATCTTCTCCCTTTACAAGAAAATCCTTACAACTGCAGAGGGAAAAACAAGAAAACCCTTTCACAACGGATTTTAGGAAATTATATATGAAGTCAGATGTTCACCAGGCAAAAAGCCAATATATACCTTACATTTATTACACAATATTTACGCCAAATGAAAATGTGGCCCACTTTCTAAGGCAAGCATCGAAACTTCAGTAACATTGTAAATAACATGTAAAATCTTTCTCTTTTCTTCCCCCAAGGCCTGAAGTTTGTCTTTAGAATTCCATAAATCTCATTTGCAGGGTGATTTTCAGTCTTTAACAAACACCAGATGTACCTTATAATCTCTGGAAATGAAAGTTTCTTACCGCTAGATAAATTAAACATCCAGCACAACTCGTGCCACTATCCCAGTGGCACTGGAATTCCCGGTCTCCGGAGGATGGTTAGTGGTGATGCACAAACCACATGCAGTATCCCCTCTTGCTGCCCATCTTTTCACGCAGACCTGAACCCTGGTCCCTGCAAGCAGCCACTGCTCTCCGAGGCACCTGCTGCCAGCAAATCTCTGCAGCAATCTCCCCATCTGCTCACAGCTCCCGCCAGGCTCACTCTTAGCCAAGGATGCAAAGAACAAGAAGCACCTGGTGTGTGAGCAGGGAGATGGTCTTGGTGTCCTAGTCTTCTCAGGAGCTGGGGATTGAGACATTTTCCCCTCCATAAACACACAGAGCAGCCAGGGCTGGGTGATCCTGCTGCCATCTCAGCTGCCAGCGCCTGCCACACAACTTCCAGACACCCTCCCCTGAGCTGATGGGAATGGGGAAACAAGCTGCAACACACTATCATGCAGTCACTTATCAAGAAAAGCCACTGGTGTCTCATTATATACATATTTTTATGCATCAAATATGTGTTTTCCCCTACCAAGCCTGTAGAGAAAGAGCTGCAACAGCTAGAGGGTCCTGGCTTTGCTGGCTGTGGTACATGAAAAAATAAAAAGTTAAGTTAGTGTCGTGGCTTGGTGGAACTGGGTTTTCAGCACTTGTTCAGCAAGCACTGAATAACTCAGCAGTAGCTTTGCTTTCTGTGAGTGATGTGCTCCGTCTTGAACTTGTGTCAGTAAAAAGTTACACTGCATCATTGTGAATTTTCTGCCATAACAACAGTAGCAATGATGCTTACAGATAAACGCCTAATGGGATTTGGGTATGAATTAGCTCTGTGTGTGCTCCAATATAGACATACCCTTACGAATAACACCTGCTTACTGTTATTGAAACCCTCACATAACACATTTAACTATAGTTTTCCATACTCCAAGTCGGTTGTTCACTTCATTGCCTGAGATGGCTCACAAGTCCCAGAATTTGCTGCTCCATCCTTTTCCTTCTCATTCCTGGGCATCCCAATTCGGTTTTTTGACCATTTTTGAGCAACCGAACCAATGTCTTCATGACTATGATAGCCCAGATACATTACTCCTGACTGGTAATGGTCAGCTCAGAGCCAAGCATTTTATACATGAAGTTAGGATTGGCTTCACCACATAAATCCCTCCACATTTACCCATATTGAATCTCATCTTTTTCTGCCCAGTCACTATGCCTTGAAAGATCCTTCTCGAATTCTTCACGTTTGGTCTCATTTTTTACTTCACCCAAAACTTTAGTGCCATTACTATTCATTCCCCTTTTCAGTCTGCTATGAATATATGGAACAATGTGTTCAGCTGCCTTAGCCACGAAATCATTCACTGCTTCCACAGGTTATTCATTCCTCCCTTCCACGCAAGCCGAAAGAGCTGAATTTTGGAGTGTAATGAAAAACAGAAAATGCAAAGTCAAGGTGTAAAATATACGAGCAGAAAGACAGAGATTGCATGAAAATACATATGGCTGGGAAAGCAGACAGCTCCCCTCCCAGCCTTATTACATTGTCTGCCTGGGACACAAATGGGGCTGGATCCATCCCACGTGCACCCCTGCCTGTGCTGTGGTGGGACAGCATGGGGCCACTCCTCCATGACCTGGCTCTACACACATGCTCACGTGTGCCTGCAAAGAGGATGGTAGCATTTCGGTGTCCCCCTGAAGAAGGGGCTGGGTTTGCCTCTGAGAGCAGCTGCTTGCGGGAGGGAAGCCATCAGCAATGGCACTTCTGGACCTCATCCCCGTAGCAGGAGGCAGGAAGGTGGAGGTAGATGAAGCTCTGTGATGTGATATGTGCCACATTCCTCCTCCGTGCCTTAGAAAAGCCCCAGCCTCCAAATGCCTCACCTTTCCCACCTCTTGCAATCATTGATACCTCTCCCTCCTCCGCACCCAGGGTTTATCTCTATTACAGTTCATCCCAATCTGTTCAAGCTCCAGCACTCAAGCAATGCATCAAGTGTCAGTTTAAGTGAATAAAGTACAGGATTTAGAAGAGAATAATACAAAAAAATTCCAGGAGTCCAGGAGATGAGACTATGTAATCTCACGGCTGCTCCAAATCCTTAATAATAAAGCCCCTAAATACACCACATCTTAAGATCGAACATCATCACAGCCAAGGTACACTGAATTTATAACAAATTCTCCTCAAAAATGTATTATTAATGAGCACAAATATTGCCGGTAGTGCATCTGACAAGAAACTTCAACATTTTAACTTTTCTTTTAAATGTGTATTTCTTACGGAACAAACTGTGTCTCTGCTCCTTCTGGCACTTTTCATTTGCATCTTTTCCACTCACTCAGGTTAGAATATTGTATTACTCTGAAGGGATGACAATAATCTCTTTGCAGACCAAAGTCTAAATGAAACACTTTGGTACTTAAATGGAAGAAAAAAGGTCTTCCAGTTAGAGACCTATAAAAATCAGCAGATATCAGGCAAACTTTCCATTTTGGTGAAACTACACTCTTCACTGGGAAACTATTCCACCTGCAGATTGGATTAATTCCAGTTAATAGTTAGAGACATCTGTGAATTGCTGTAAAATACAAAACCACTAAAAATGCCCATGTGCAAGGGACAACTGCCATTTGGTTCTGGTTATTCACCTGTGTGGCCTGGCTGGCTTGCAGCACTACCGTAGGAAACACCTGGGTCATACCAACAAAACCAGCCCATCATTCTCAAAACTGTGGAAGAGACTCTCCACATTTTATTTTCAGGAGCGCTGTGATGTCTGTTGGGTCTGTGCCAAGGGCTCGGCTGCTAAGCAGCCCTGGGGCAAATAGCGTTGTACTCCAGGAGAACCTGCTAGTGAGACCCAGGAGACTGCCCTCTCTTCCAAAGATATAACTAATGGTTCACGTATTTTCATTTTGCCCTCCTGTTTCTTATCCATTTATTCAGATTTATACCAAAACCTCCAAACTGACACCCAAGAATTTACAGTAGTCTTTCCAGAGATTACAAAAAATACAAATAAAATTTAATGGCTCATCAAGCTGAAAATTCCTCATTCTGCCTTTAAATCAAATTTGTTCTCAAATCCACTTTGTTTAAAAGGCAACAAACATCATGTGCATCTCTTCCAGGTTCAACAGAGCAACGTGTCTGCATTTGGTCTTACACTGCACCAAAGACATTCTCTCTGTCACAGACCTGATGCTCTGAAACAATCTCTGAAATTCTCCCTTCACCTGACTCCTTTTCCTTCTCCTGGCTGTAACCAAGCCACCGACAGACGGGTGACAGAACACTTCCCTGCCTTGGCCACATGGCTCGCTGGATGCCTGTCTTCTCTCTCAAACAGCAACTAAGTCTCACCATTCTCTTTTCTAATTATCGCAGGCATCTAAATAACTCTTCTATCAGTATCCTTATTAGAGTGAGCGGGTCCGAATGGGTGACTCCTGCTTGTGGTTTTTCCGTACTTAATGCTGCTGGTCTCAAGGCCTTTCACTTCTGCTGATGGGTTTAAACACCCTCATCCCCACCATGATTTCCTTCTATATTGGTCACCAACCCCTGCTCACATCTGGTCGTTGTGTTTTCTCAGTCTTGACCAGTGCTGGGAATAGGTTCAATGACAACTGGAAAAGCCTCTGTACAAAGACAGAGCAGATAACCCCAAATGGGAAAGCCCTCATGAAATCGTAGGCACCAGCAGACTTAAAAACAGATTGCAACACAATTTCAATTCTCTCTAAGCCTAATATTTACATTTATTTTTAAAAACACAGACATGGCCCTTACTCCCTATGATCTCTCGTTTGTTTACAAATTGTCGCAAACACTTGTCAGCAACAATTTTCCAGTATTTAACAAGACCAGCCTCATTTCATGCTGAATTTTAAGTGTTCAGAGTCAGACACTAATGGGAAGGAACTTTCTCCAGCAGTTCAGCTCCCATGAGACAGGATTGAACTTGCAAACAGCAAATCTCAGCTCTTGCCATGGCTGCTGAAGGAGTCTCACGCTGAAGCAGTTGGCCCCTGGGAGACTTCAAGGACACACACAAAAGCCTTTGTTAGAAACGAGGAAAGTCTTTGTACAACTGAGACCCTTCCCGGGTGAGCCCTTAATTTCTAGGGTTCAGATACTGTCAAAGCGCTTCCAACAGTTTATTGCAAGCTTGTATGTAAATCATACTTTCTTTGATAGGGACAAATTTGCAAGCATCAATGTTCAGGAGGCATTTTGTCTGTTATCTTCAGTTCCTCTGGGTTTCAAAAGGTTTGGATATCAGGTTTAGGTCACTCCAGACATCCAGAATAACCCTGACCCACTCCAAGCCAGCCTCCCACTGGGCAAACTACTATTCACAGCAATTGCTGACTGTCTCACCATCCTCTGTTCTTCTCCCTATTTCAGTCCCTGACTCTTCCCTTCTGCTACCTCCAGTCCCCATACATGGTGAAAGCCTTCCTCAGTGTCCAGCCTGAGTCCAGAGACAACAGCTCTCACCAGCTCTGCACCAGTCTGAATGTTATCTGAGTGCTGGGATGGTGACACCGGGTTGAGCATCAAGGCAGCATGAGGAAATATGAGCCCACCCTGAACCCTTCTCTGCCCCATCGTCACCCATCCCTGGAGCTGCTGGGCAGCAAAATGCCAAGGGCCTGCCTTTGCCATGAGTGCTGTGAAAGCCAGGGAGCAAAGGGTAAAAAAAGGAGTCTATACCTCTCTTGGCTATGCAAGAAGCAGCAGGATTTCTTTCTTGATGGAGTAATCCAATCCTGCATCCCCATGGGTAAGGACCAGCATAAAGTTTCTACCGCTTACCTCGAAAATCCTGCAGAACAAGCATCATTTTAAACACTTTAAAGGTTCAGGTTTACTGCAGGATCTCTGCTCGGACTTGGGCTTTGGTACAGAGAATTCACACTACTTCCAGAGGGGCCCAAAAGTCCTGATTGTAAAAGAAACCTGAGATCTAGGAGCCTAATGCAGGCATCTGAAAAAAAAAGTAAATAAATAAGTGTTTTCATTATGTCACACTCGTGCGTTGCCCAAGGTCACTCTGCAGCTCTGGGTACAACAGATCAACAAGAACTTCTCGGCGCAGCTGCCTGATGGCCTCCCCCACATTGAACTGGCATCATAAAGCAGCAAAGGAATGAAAAGCAGAATTAGTCAGGAAAATGAGGGTTGATTTGCAATTAAATAACAGCCTTTATGTTTTCCAATAGTTTTATTCCAGCAGCATTAAAATCTCATTGTGCACAAGACGTGTTTCTTATCTAATATTTGCATAAAGCTGATGATGTGCAATAGTTTTTATTAAAAAAAAACCAAACACCTCCCCTCCTGTTTTTTTGATTTACAATGATAAATATATTTAGAAGAGAATTCTCTTCTCCAGCTGCAGTCCCACAGCCCACTCACACATTAATTACACTGGTGGAGTGCCTGGAACCCAGTATTACTATTTAGCAGATGGTATTTCAGAAGCTCCTGTTGCTACCATCTTTTTCACCTACATTGCAACCAGTCTTTTCCTTGTGCCCACCACCAGTCAACTGCGGGTTACACCCCCACCCCAGCCAGCCTTTAAACTATAAATTAATACTGAAGACAGTTTAGAATAAATTTCTTCATTTTTCTTCTCTCTACCCTCCAAATAAGAAATGCCCGCTGCTGCCACCTCCAGATTAGACACAGCCCTCCAAATCTGCCAAGTTTTTCTCTTCCAATGATCAGTATTCTCCAGCATTGATTAGAAAATAACCGCTTTCAGAAGGAGAATGGCCCAGAGGGCAGGGGTAATGTTAAGTGGCTGCAGTGAGCTAAACTTGGCCCATAGGAGAAGAGGTATTTCATGCCAAGCCCTGCAAGCTACAGAAGGATTAGGCTGCATTTCTCACGTGTGCTCCAAGTCACTCATTCCAGAGAGATCAGAGCCTGCAGCTGTTGTACCCTCAGCCTGCTCAGAGCCAACTGACCTGGAAAGCCAACACCTTTGGGGATACATGCACGCAAGAAGGGAAGAGAGACAGAAATAAGCAGCAAATCAGAGATGCATTTAAAAAGTAAAAAAGGCCCTGCTTACTGCCAGAAGGGAGACGCAGAAGCGCGCAAGCTCTCTGAGGAATCCCCCCCCCAGCTGTGGAACGTCACACACAAAGGTAACACCACACACGTGGTAAGCTATTTGCAGGAGCTTCTTCCCAGTAGGAAGTTAAAAGGCACTTTTGCCAAACCAGGCTTCAACCCCCAAAACCCTCCCAGTGTAATTCAAAACAAGTATCCTTCCTTCTCTGACAAGAACTGAGAATCCTGTAAGAAGTAAAACGTGGACTTGACCATAGCAATGTTTCCAAGCTCTAACGACCAATGAACTTTTAGCTACATAGTGCTTGTTTTCTCTTATTTTTCACAAAACCCTCTGAACAATTGCAGTTTCATTCCACTCAAAGAATTTTTTTTTCTTCAGAATCACATCATGGCTGAGGTGGGAAGGGTCCTCTAGAGATGGCCTAGTCCAACCCCTTGCTCAAAGCAGGGTCACCTACAGCATGTTGCTCAGGGCCATGTCCAGTCAGGTTTTCAGTACCTCCAAGGATGGAGACTCCACAACCTCTCTGGGCAACCTGCTCCAGTGTTTGAGCACACTCAGAATAAAATGTTGGGGTTTTTTTTTAATGTTTAAGTGGAATTTCCTGTCCCAAGACCGGGAACCACTGAGAGCCATCTGACTATCTTCTTTACTCACCCCTAGTCAAGTATTCACACACGGGTAAGGTTCCTCTGAGCCTTCCTTTCTCCAGACTGAATAATCCCAGCTCTCTCAAGCCTTTTCTCATATCACAGATGCTCCAGTTCCTTAACCATCTTTACGGCCCTTTACTGGACTTGCTCTGTGTCTCTCCTGTACTGGGGAGCCCAGCCCTGGACACAGCATGCAGATATGTCTCAGCAGGGCTGAGCAGAGGGGAAGGATCACCTCCCTTGCCTTGCTGCCAATGCCCAGCCTAACGCAGCCCGGGATATTAATCTGAAACAACACACATCCAGGCTTTGCTTATGAAGAACTAATGTAAGATCAGAGTGAGGTTTGTATTATGAACAATCAGGTGAGTAGCTATTCCTCCCCAGACCTCCCCTGGAAAAGTACATTTGCTGGAGCTCCAACAGAGGTGTCATCAAGATAAACATGCTCTTCAGTGAAAGGAATATACCACAGCCATTCATATGCTGACTTAACCTTGTTGCCTCTTCGACATAAATCCATCATCTATGTTAGGATTAATGATGACGATTAAGTGTGTGTTCTGAAATATGTGTGTTAATGAAGATGGCTTTGTTTGAAGCCAGTTGAAAGGGAAATTTCTATCTGCTATTGAGCTATACAGATGTTTTTTTCCCCGGTTTATTCAATTTCCATTTTGAAATGCAAAAAAAACCCTGCACCCTTCTGTCAAATAAGTCATACATCATTTGCAAAAAAAAAAAACAAACCCAAGATCTTTCAAGTAAGTTAATCAAAGCAGCAAAACACAGTCTCTCAAGCTCACCAAACAAAGCATCTCTGATTTTCTCAGCAACACCCACCACCGGAGCTCAAAGAGTACTGGCAAGGTGCATTCCTGCACTCCTGCTGCCTACCTGAATATCCATAAAGGACCACACGTACCCACAAGGTTTTAATATCCTTGGTTCATTTGATAAGATTTTGAGGCATCTTTTCTTTCTCTTTCTTTCACTTAGAAGTTGATTCTCTGTTCTCCGTTTCCCTACCCTGCTGACTCATCACTTTCCCCCCCACATCAGCCCGGGTTTTAACACCCAAACAGTTTTCTCTCACGCTTCCCTGTTTGACCCAGCCATCTTTTGCACTTTAAGTGAAGCCCCACAGCAGCAGGCATCCCTCACATATACACAACAACCCTGTTCAAAAAATGCTTACCTCCCATTTCAACCACCATGACTTTTCATCCTGCCTCCCTTTCCCCACTGGCTCTGCTTCCCTTTCTCTCTTTGCCAGATGTTGGGCTTCCAGCAGTTATTCAGGCCTCCCTGCCACAGCACTGAGTGTTCAATACGAGTAGCTGGGCTTAGCACCGTGCTGCGATGACAGTTATTTTGTGTCCAGTGCCAAACTGATTTTGAAAATCATCACAGCTCCCTGTTGCTGGTGTGAACCCAAATCTCTCCTGGTGCCAGACTTGGCTGGTATCAACCCTTTGCCGTCACTGATGCGGTCTGCCAGCAGGTCCCTCCATGAATGAGTTTCTCCAGCAGACTTCTTCACCCACCTGAGTAGAGGCGTCATGTCAGCAAGGGGCTCTGCAGCCATGAGAGGAGGAGTGAGTGTACCGGACAGGCAGAGGACACACCAAGACAACAGGGGTGGAAAGTTCCCATGTACTTTGATGTTAAAATCCCAAGTGAAGTGACCAATGATAAGCCTACAGCATTGCAAAGGGCTGGAATCTGTGGTTAGATGCTCTTTTATCTACGTAAAGACCTTACAGGCCATCAACCATTAGCTAAAGGGCAAGTCTCAAGAAATAAATTGTTGTGGCCTCAGCACAGCACAGGCTCCCTCAGGTAGACATCTCCTGAGCACACAACAGGTGCTCCTCCTGCGCAGCTGCATCTTACTCTCAAGTTTAACTGGGGCTTATCCTCCAGAAAAAGGGGCCTCCCCACTTCCCCAGACACCCATCACAC
>KZ506424.1:24646-54891 GCA_002844005.1 Limosa lapponica baueri
GTATGTTATTTTCCTACTCTCTCCCTCTTCACTTCGAAGGGATAAATTAAAATAGTCAAGTTGCCCTTATAGTATTTTTACTAGACTTTTTCATACTTGTTTTTTTAAGCTTGAATGTTGAAGCATGGCACAATGAATCTCTACTAAACATTGGTTCATGTGTTAGGTTTGGAAGGAAAATACCATGTACCTATGTACAAGCTGAAATTTTGAATGCCCATGCACAATTTGAAGTGTTGATATATCCGAAGATGTGTGCTTTGGAAGAGGCACGTTGTACCAAAATATGACAGTGTGGAAACACGAATTTCTATGCCTGTCTTCAGAGATGCTCTTTTTCTTGGAGCAAATCTGCCTTGAATAGTTTGAGAGCAAAAAATCTGTAGCAGATGGGGGTGACAGTTGCTGTTTTGAATTTCCAGTTTTCTGGTCCAGAAGGAGCCTGCAAAACTTTAACAAAACATAGTAGGTCTGCTTTGCTTTTTTCTTTTTTGCTTTTCCTGCACTACTTTGGCTTGCTTTTAGACGTTTTAGAGACATTTTTGTAGGTGTACAAGCTTTTTTCCTAGAGATGGCTTTTGATATACAGCGAACTTCAACATGTATAAAAGTTGAAAGACTGAAGGCGATGTTTATGTTTCTGGTCTTCAAAGACAAGATATAGAATTAGAGTATTGTTTGACTTATTAAGAATTTTTAAATCCTTTTTTTTTCCCCCTTCTCCCTGACTTGTGGCATGAATATGGGCACTGGTGTAGTTTAGCTGGCTGAAGATGCCATCTGACAAAAATTGCGTGTGGACAATGCTATTTGCCAGAACTTTGATAGTGCTGGGACTCTGATCTCAACAAGTTCAGTCAGTGTGGTGCGACACCCTTTTTTTGGAAAGTGATGATGTGGCAGTTTGAGTCAAAACGAAAGTCTTTGTCATGCCTGCATTGGTCTGACGTGTCTTAAATGCTGGAGAGTCTAAGACTTTTCTTAAGTCCTAAGACTTTTCTTAATGATAACCTGTTACTTTCTTCAGTCCCAGTATGGAGAAATTCTTCTTGTTGCTGTTCCAGTGTGTTCACTGGAAGGTGTTTGGTGCTGTAACTGGTCCTCAGCCTGGTATGCTGGCATCCAGAAGTAGACTTCATCAATTGCTGCCAGCTCAAAGCACCCTGCTTATGATGCTGATTTAAAAACTGCAAAGCCTTTTTTTCTCTTCCTTCTAAGGCTGCAGGTTATACCCAGAGGTGAATTTTTATTTCTCTGTAGAAGCAGCGACAAGAGCTTTTTAAGAAGAGAAACAATTTCATAGCTCTGAACACCTAGAATTGAAAGAACCACACTAAATGTCACAAGAGTTTGCAGCGCATCTTTCCTGTGACCTTTGGAGGCAAAAAATTGAGAAGTTATTCCCCACTTTGGATTCTCTACTGTCTTTCAAGTTCTGGCATGTGCTTGCATCCATACACGATCCGCAGGAGAAATTGGACTGTCCATCGACCATTATCATCGAATACTTTTGTTAGTAGCTGTCTGCTGTGCTCTAAGGTAGATTAGGCTTGGGTTGCATTCATGAATGCTTTGAAATGCAACTGATTGTACACACTTTGTGCAGAATATATGCAAGTATTCTCTGAACCAATTCAATAGTGGTGGTGTTGAACCAAAAAAAGCAGTAAGAAGATGGCATTAAAGTTTTCCAGTGGTACTTAGCAGGCAATACTGATGTCAAAGCAATTCAGCTGACCAACCTCCATTGCTAAGAAATAGAAACACTGGTGTATGTCTATATACTGGTGTACTGTTCTCTGGTGGTTACACTCTATGTGATGGAGGAAAAGAAACAGATACTTTGGTTGCAGATAGTTTGGTTGCAGGTTTTCTAAGACAAAGGTCCACCCTACCCCACCACTGTGAATTGAGAAGGACATTATTTCTTGAAGTCTGAGTCTCACTTTTTTTTCGTGAAGAGCAGGCAGTCTGTCTTGTTGGACAGTATAGGACAGTATATTCCTTTATGTTGTGGTTTAACCCCAGTAAGCAGCTGAGCACCACACAGGGTGGGGATGGGGGAATCGGAAGGGTAAAACTGAGAAAGCTTGTGGGCTGGGATAAACGCAGTTTAGTAGCTAAAGCAGAAGCTGCACGCTCAAGCAAAGCAAAATGAGGAATTAATTGACCGCTTCCCATGGGCAGGCAGGTGTTCAGCCATCTCCAGGACAGCAGGGCTCCATCACGTGTAACGATGACTGGGGAAGACAAATGCCATAACTCTGCATGTCCCTCCTTCCCCAGCTTTTATTGCTGAGCGTTCTGCCGTATGGTCTGGGACATGCCTTGGTGGGTTGGGGTCCTGTCCTGGCTGTGTCCCCTCACAACTTATTGTGCTCCCCCAGACTACTCACTGGTGGGGACTGTGAGAAACAGAAAAGGCCTTGAGGTTGCATAAGCAGTAACTAAAGCTTTGCTGTGTTATCAACACTGTTTTCATCATAAATCCAAAACATACCCCCTTACAATCTACTATGAAGAAATTTAACTCTATCCCAGCCCAAGCCAGTACACTTTAGGAGATGGTGAATTGAAATGTTGAAGGGGGAAGGGAGATTAACTCTGAAATCTTGTGCTGTTGTAAAAAACCGGAGTTCACTTCATAAACTCGTGGAGGCAACCATAATAGCACTGTAAATCTGTTCTGCCATTATCATTTTAGCTTGTTCTCATCCTCTTGCAATTTAAATAACTGACAATATCTTCAATAGACTTTATTTAGTTTCTGACAGATAGCTCCTGAGGTTTTTCTAATGACTGTGACAAGGTGTGTAGATGTCCACATAGTGTGTGTTTGCATGTTTTTTCCAGTGTTAGGTAGCCAAAGTTGGATGTATTAAGTCATCTATTAGTTTTAAGATCTGGATCTTCACTACATATGAATTTCTCCTGTCTGCGACTTTTATATTCCTGTATTTGTCAAATGATGGTAATCGGTACTATATCCAGAAACTTAATTTGTGGGGATTTTTTTCACCCCTAATATGCAAAGAATGTAGCAGTCTCTTGCGAAGCAGGCAGCATGACGCAGTGTAGTCCTGAAGTGCAGAAAGAATAAACACATCTGTGGTGTGTCTGACTTTAGGCGCTTTATTGCGGAAGGGCTGTTGGTGATGTTCCTTATGTTTCAATTTGAATTAAACTATTCCATTTGTTTGCTATTTCTTTTTCTAGAAAAATAATCCTGGAGTGATTGTTGTAGGCAACAATGGAAAACTTCTGTATGACCACCAGAAGTAAGTCTATTTTTAGTGTTAATGATGAATGTTTGCTTTTGAGTGATGAAATGCTGCATGAAACTTTGAGAAACATTATGAAGATCTCTTTCATACGCAACTTCTTTGTTTCCTTTACATTTGAGTTTTTCTATTTGTTAAAACACTGTTTTGGCAGTAACAGCACAGAAATTGGCAACTATTTAAATGGCATATATCTTTTGGGATGAGTGAACTCAGATAAATGGAGGTACAGGCTTTTTACCTCTTTGTTGCTTATGGGTATTTTCCCCACACAGCTAATAGCTGACAAAAGTGACTAACTGAAAGCTAATTGCCTGTTACTTAAATTAATTGGTTTAATTTTGATTTCCGATTATTGTCAACAGCACAATTGACATCTTTTTGGATTCTCTGAGAAGAGAGGTGTCTAGCTTAGTTGGTGCAGTCCAGACTATAGCTGATGTCCATCTCAGATGACAGGTGCAGGAGTTTTGTTTAGAAGCAGATTTCCCCAGCTTTCCCCATTACTGCATTCTGTAAAGATCTAGTACTGTTGGTACCCCCCCTTCAGAAAAGCTTCAGAAAAGCTCAGTGCAGTTGTGGGGCAGCTTTTGAAAAACTTGCATATTGAAAAGCTATCATGATGTTGCTTAGTGATACACTGATGCTTTTTTGTCTCAGCTGATAAATCATAAGATATAGTTTTATGCAAGTTGTCTTCTTGCATAGTGATGGTTCCACGCAAGCATTGGCTTCCTGTCAGAGGGACTTCCGTAACAAGCCCTATCCCGTTCGAGTAAAGATAACATACTACCAAAAAACATTGACTGTAAGTACTCTGAAATAGCATAATTACTCATGTTTCTCAGCTTTTTTAAGTGTGAGATTGTTGCAACTATTTGAAAACCCCAAGACCCCATATGTTAATTCCAGTATTCTTGAGAATGTTGAGCTCAGTAGCAGAAGCTGGAAGGAGGTGCAGTATGTTCAAATGCAAGACAAGTTCTTTTAACAACTTTAGTGCCTCTATAGTTTCCTGAGCTGATTTTTCTGATGTTACTTAGGAGCGAGTTGCACTAACGTGCTTCTTTGTGCTCATACCCTTCTGTTGCTGTTGACTTGCCTGTAGAGGTGTCCCAAAGCCGGCGTCTGTTCCTCAGCTTCCAAGTGTTTGAGGAGCTCCTTCACTCGAGTGGTATTTCTGAGAGCTGCAGAGGGTTTGTGGCTGATTGTAAGAGGTTCTTGAAACTTGACTGTAAAACTGAAGCTCTTTCTTTGACAGTAGATTTAAATCTATCACTTGAGACTTTCCACCTCCAAGAAATAGTAGCGCTTTGAAGGTTAAAGAAGATAGAAAACCACTGGTATAAGGTATATAAGGAAAACCACTTACAAGGGTATAAGACTTCTTAAATTCTGTTCAGATGATTGTGAATTCCTTTTAGATAAGGAGAGAAAAATGTTGTGCTGGGCTGTGACAGATACGAAGTGTGTGTTTCTTGGCTTCTGATCTCTTCTGAAGAGGTGCTGTTCCTAGGTATTAGCCATAGAACACAGCTGTCATTTTGTAGTAAAAGTTTCTCTAAAAGTAAACATGAATGCGCCTAGAAGAGGGTGGACCTTGTACTGTGTTGTAATGGTAAAAGCTATCTGTTACTCTTGAATGAAAATTAAATTTCAGACTCCAAGGCTGCTCTCTTTGTGAATGCCCCTGGTCTCTGATGCCTTATCTAGGAACCCCTCTGGCCCAAACGTTGCTGCTGACCTTAGCAGTTCTGCAAACACATCCATGGAGGAAGAGAATCTCTCTAAGCTTAGAGTCAACGACTTTTCTAGATCAGACCAAAAATTTGTGTTGCCCAGAACCTTACTGGCATGTATACTTCTGACAGACTGGCCTTTAATGATCCCCGTGATGGGGATTTCTTGAACCACGGTTGAAACTATTAGGCCATGATCAGTTTTAGAATAGCACGGAGTAAATCCATGTGGAAGAGATCCACCTGCCATCACACCTCCCACGAGTGCTCCTCTGTTCACAAACAAGTCCTGGAGGGCATCTTTCCTACTTAGCTCATTCAGTGCTTGTGATGAGAAATCATCTTTCAGAAAAGACACTTTTCCTGGTTTCTAGTATCAGCGTATTTGTGACTATTACTGTAAACTGACAAAGCAATTAACACAAATAGATTTTTGTGGTAAAAGTTGTATTTATCCTTTTAGGTATTAATTAACAATGGCTTCACTCCGGATAAGGAAGACTATGAATTTTGTGCGAAAGTGGAAGATATGGTGTTGCCATCACAAGGATATTTTGGAATATCTGCAGCAACAGGGGGACTTGCAGGTAGCAAATGTTAAAAATTGACAAGTGGTGTGGAGGCTCACAGGGTTTGCAAGGGAGGAATTCTTACTGCTAGTCTTGATCCAATGTACCAATTTTTGACCGTAATGATGGAATCAACCCTCTCCCGTGCCCAAATTACTGATATGCTTAGGCCTTTTCCTGCTAGAGCAGGAGGACTTTCCTTTTGTCATTACAAAGACATTGTGCCATCTCGTTCCCCACTGCATGAACTCTTGGGAGGGCTTTGGGAGGATTCTGGTGGGAGGATTCTGGTGCCTGAAGATCCTTTGCAAGCACATGGTTGACTTGGGAAGTAATGGTGTTTTTTTGTTTTGTTTGTTGAACACAGATGATCACGATGTCCTGTCTTTTCTGACCTTTCAGTTGACTGAGCCTGGGAAGGAAGTAGTAAGCGTCTTTATGCATGATTAGTAAAATATGTTATTGTATGTTTTACATATAGCACCAGATTATGGCATTTCCTCTGAAGTTACACTTGGCATCCCTGTTTCAGGATCTTGGCATGTAGCTGTGCTGTCATCTGGTTTAGAAAACCGAGACTAATAACTGTAATGTTTTGGTACTATCTTAATGTTTTCAACACCAGAATTCTTGAAGCAACACTGCATCAACAGAAATCCTGATGTTAAATCAAAACGTGCAGACAAAACAACCCAAAAAGTCCACTTTGTTTGGAAAGTGGAGAAATAATCTATTCTTGCTTTCAACTTCCCATACCTCTAGAACACTTCTGTACTGTTAAACAGCATCTATCCATGTAAAACTTGACTTATTTTAATTGCAGAAAGTATGCATGTATCAGGAAAAAGCTATGGCTCTCCATAGGGATGTCTGGTTTCTCACTTCTGCTTAATGTATTAATGCGTTCCACTAATTGTGTTGTGTCTTCAAATCAGAAGTGTGAACAGCCCCGCTGGAGAGTAAGTTAAATAGGAGTGATGGAGAACGTGAAAAGAATCTCTCTCCCTCCCCCCTCTCCCTCTTTGATAATGTTTTAAAGCCAACACCAGATGCAGAAATTCCTCAAAAAGATAAAGAGAAGTATCAGGAAGAGTTTGAACACTTTCAACAAGAACTGGATAAAAAGAAAGAAGAATTTCAGAAAGAACATCCTGATGTGCAGGGACAGCCAGGTAAGTTATTTGAGCGATTTTTCAGTTGTCAAGGGAAATGTTGCTTTCTGGGATATTCAGAACTAGGGCCTGATAATCTGACTGATCCTACGAAGTTTCTACTGATGTTATTTACTTTATTAAGAATCTTTGGTCTTTTGTTTGTAAGGTGTTTTCTGAAATACAAAGTCCCTTTTGTCATGCCTGAATTGAGAACAAAACAAATGAAAGGAAACGTGATGGGAATGATGAGAATGTACTTTGGGCATCTAGACCTGAAATTTAAGGTTCTCTTTTTTTTTTGGGCAGTGATGTTACGACTGTTCTAAAGGTCCTCCACCATATTAACTTCATCTGTATTTTCGAAATATTGTCCAGCCTTCCACTGATAAGAAATAATAACCTTTTTCCACAGAATCTTTGGGACTTTCTTCTTTCTGATGTTGTTGAAGCTGTGGAGGAGCTCACTCAAAATGTGCACTTCTCTATTTACTTTTTAAAGCTCGCTTTTTCCAAAAAGTAGCTGTTAGTTAATACCTGCAGATGTCTTTTGAAGGACAGGTGGTAATACAATGTCAGCTTGTGCAGAGATAGCTGCCTCCTCATAATAACAACATCCTCTTTCCGTTTTACATTGCGCATTACCCACGTGCTGAAATGGGAACTCTAGGATGGAATCTGGGTTTGAATGAGTGGTTACCTCTGTTCAGTTGTTCTGATCCCATCTGGGTATCCTTTGCCATGGCAAAGGTGATAAATAAACACCGAATATATCTAATTATGGGAAAAAAGTATATCCGTGTAGAAACTTTAAGGGTGCAAGAAAAATGATACAATGCAACTAAGGAGGAATGCATATGTGTAAGAACTGCGTGTCCTTTTTTCTTATCAGCGGATGATCTTTTTGAAACTGTAAGTGATCGTGAACTGAGGCAAATCTTTGAGGGGCAGAATCGAATTCATCTTGAAATCAAACAGCTTAATAGGCAGTTGGACATGATTCTGGATGAGCAGCGACGGTACGTCTCTGCAGTCACAGATGAGATTGCTAAAAGAGGCGCTGCTGTTCCTGGTCAACAAGGACAGGTAAATTTAAAAAAAACAACCCCAACCACCGTGATTGATAGCTCAGCCGAATTTCAGCAGCATGATCCATGCGCTTTTTCCAAGAGATGTTGATCTTTTTCTCTGCCCCGCCTCCTCCCCGCCAGGTTTCCCAGCAAGAGATTGAAACAGTTGTGAAAAATCAAGAAGAGGTCATTAGACAAGTAAATGAAATAAGGTAAATGCTTTCTAAATATTAATTCTGTGTTTTGAATTTTATATTGTTTCCACCCTTTAAATCATAGCTATTATTTCAGTAGGAGAATATTGACAAACTTGAAATTTCTCTGTGTCAATTCCTTAGTTATGACTCTCCGCATACATTTAATTTCTATAATAAACTAAGTTCATGTCCCTAGGGTGGCTGAGCCCCCTAATTTCCTTCTTTTTTTGTAATGAGATTCCATTTCAACAGGTAAGTCCAATCCCTCTGAAAATGGTCAATATCTGCTAATTTGATAACCTGCTGCCTCATGGAAATTTGTTGCTCTGATTTTGGAGTGTTGGAGACTTTGACAGTTACAGACTTGTTTTCTTTCCTGGATGAAGTCACTTGTTGGACAGTCTTGGGTAGTTTATTGGAATGTAATTGTATGACATTAAGACCGCCCCTGGGGGGGTATTGTTTGGTTGTTTGGTTTGGGTTTTTGTCAGGGGGCTTTCCGCCAGTTAACTTTCTCGGGAAACTTCTGTATCTGCAGGGACACTTGCAAGTTCCCAAGGGATAAATAGTTTTGCTTTTCAAGATGCAGTTTTTAAAATCTATTGAGAGGTATGGTTTACTTTTTCAAAATGTGTTACCAAATGAAATAAAAACAAAAATCTTATCTTGAAGGTGCTATACTGCTGAAAGGGATTTGGGAAAATTCCCATGTTCAATAGGGATGTCTGTGTACAATGTTTTACAGATGCTGTCTTTAGCAGGAATGTCTTCAAATTGGTTTAAGCCTTAGTTTATAGTAGTTAAAAAATTCCTTACTTTGGGAGAAAAACAATTCCTACAACTTGATGTTGTAGTGTATAAGCAGTTGAGGTTTTTTCCTGTATTAGTCCAAGGGCAGCTCTTGTGATTTATCTAAGTAGGTCAGTTTTTGTAGAACGAAGATTACAGTGCTTCCATTTTTGCACTTGTTCTTCCACGAAAGCTTTATGGTAATATTCTTGACAAATCTTTATACCTTGCAAGCAAATTAGATTTTCTTGTTAATGTTGGCAGTCTGCCCTTTTTGTGACTACTTATTAGGTATGAGTTTGCGTAACATCATCTTAATATTTTTCTTAGATTAAAGAAATGTTTTATTTTTAGATAGAAATGAACAGCCCGCGGTTGCGTTGCTGGTCATCCCAGAGGAAAAGGACTTACTGTCTAAGTAATTTTCTTCTCAAGATTTGTGGATTTCTTAATCATCTGATTACAGGAGAATCTTGCATGTTCATACAATAGAAACTATCGGCATGGTATTGTTCTTGCAGAAGTAAATGTAAATTAAATTTGATACAGACCATGTCTACTTAGGGAAGTTATTTTTACGAACTGTGGGTCGGCCTGGGGGGAGGTGGGCGTGCAGATTTCTGTTAATTACACAGGGATGGTGGTATTAGGAGGGAGAGGAACAAAAGGAGTCATATGTGTTCTCATGCTGAAAATAGTGGGGCAAGATGAGCAATGCATGGATGTGGACAGACAGAATTACTGCCAGCATTTGGTAGGCAGTAGTCGTGATGGTGATGGTTTGCATTAAATTTTCTTAAAATTTATTGAAGAAAAACAATCTTCCAGTGAAAATACACTTCTAAAATAGGTTATTATAACACTAATTCAAAATACAGGTAAATATTATATAAAACAATTTACTTTAAGCTATACAATGACAGTACAAAAATATACAATAATTTCTCGATGACGTATATGCTAATGCAAGTCAGGACAGATGAGGGGTTTTTGCATTCATTTTGTATGTTTAAGTTCCGGACCGGAAAGGTAGAATAAGAGAAGGTAAGAGCTGCTTTGATGAGTTCTGTTTGCAGTGGGTTACAGAAGCAAACAGCTGGTTTTTGGTAACTCCTTTTGATAACTTTGCAATATTAGAAGTGAGCTTATTGAGGTGAATGCTTACCTTGCTAGTTTTCTCTTTTCTCCTGGCTTTTTAAATTTATTTTATTTTAATTTTAGTTCTGTAGTTTTTTGAATTTCAATGGCATGAAGAGCAACTGATGGAAAGCTAAAAGATGGGCAACTTCTTTATGAAGGTTATTTGTAAACCTTTAAGCTTTGATGCTTAACTTGCTGTTTTCACAATGAATATGAGCCATTTAAAAATCAGTACTGTAATTTTGTATAACACTTGTAAATATGATTATATGTTGTTGCCAGTTTACTCAATGAGCAGTATTCAAGCCAGGTGTTGGTTGGTTGATTGGTGGGTTTTTTTAGTGTGAAAGTTACAAATTAAAGTGTTCAAGGCCAGGCTGAACCTGGCTTTGAGCACCCAGATCCAGTGGAAGGTGACCCTGGCAAGCAGGGGGTTGGACCAGAAGATCTTTAAAATACCTTTCCCAACCCAAACACTTCTGTGATAAATGGCTGGCCACTGTACAGAGTTAGGACTTTACCTTGAACGTATCAAAGTAAGCTCTCATCTGAACAAAATGTAAAGTTTTAAGCAAATTAAAAAGAAATCCTAAGACATATATTTTGATTGTTTATTCTGTTAATAATATAGAGATTAACATTCACATGATAAATATTTTCGCTGTAGAATAATCCTCTTTGCAACTGAAAAGAAACATCACAGTAGGGGAAAATTATATAAACATATTGATTAGAGATTAAGTATTTTTCTCTCATTGACTAGTTTATCTCAAACAAAATTAGTTATGGAACTTCAACTTTTTATGGATTTAATTTGATTTGTTGTAGAAGCAAAATGAATTCACGTGAAGACAATATTAAGTATTATAACAATGCATATGGGAAATGAGTTTCTCGTATAAATGATAATCATGAAACAAGGATGTATCTAAATCTTTTCTTATCCCTAAAGCCTCTTCTTATTTTTATTTCTTAAATGACTGCTTTTATTTATTTATTTTTCAAACAGCTTTTGGTTTTCTTCAAAGATTGCATTAAACTCTGCTTATCCTAAAGCCTTGGCAAGAGCCTCAGATAAAACACTTGTTTTAGGCTTCATCAGTCAGTCAAAGCAGATGTCTAGCAACAGAATATTTGCCAGATCTTGTTTTCAGCGTGGCTTTGGGAGATGGTGTACTGTACAAATTGAAACTGCCTGCGGAATTAAATATTTTAAAAAATCATACTTTGATTAAGGAATTATTTCTTGATAGGTTATTCTTGGAAGCTAGAGAAAACCCTGTTTTCTGCCTCTTGGGGAAACTGTGTATTTCAAATGAATTTTAATGGACTAAAAGGTGTCCACAATATCTGCTGTTTGTGCAAAGCTGTTCTGTGCTGAAAGATGTTTTGTTGTTTGTCTTGTTTCAGAAATTCCATGTCCGATGCTCTGAGGTTGATCACTGGAGCTCAACATCCTGGCTCTGCTGCGGGAGTCTATGAAACAACCCAGCACTTCAATGACATCAAAGAGCACCTTCATGTAGTAAAGAGGGACATTGAGCATTTAGTACAACGAAATATGGTAATTTATGTGCTGGTAGTGTAAATCATGACTGTAATACTTCTTTATTTGGCTGTTAGTGAAAAGCTAGGATGAGCCAGCATGCAATTTATGGAGCAATTAATCCTTCATTAAGCTGCTTCGCTAAAACTGCACTGCCTTGACCTAACTGCATGATCTGTGTCTTGATGAGAAGTTTTGCACAAAGACCATGATTTTTAGTCTAATTTCCTGTGGAAACAAGGTCAAGCAATTAGGTTTTCTGGGTGCTTTTTTTTGTGTTTGTCCCCCTACTTAACAGCTCTATAGAGAGGAGATTCTCTGCTGCCTCTGCATAGAAGGGAGAGCTTTAATCAGGGGAAACTCGGGCAGGCTCCGCTTACTGTCTCCAGGTTTGAGAGATGACTGTGTTCACGTTCAGGAGCACCTTAGTCTAGCCTAGGTAGCAATTAAGCAGAATTAGCTTATGATCCCATAGAAGGTTCTCGATTTCTGTGTGAATTTACCAAAGATTTATTCTTTCCCCTGTAATGCTCAAATTAGCAGCAGTTTGTCTGAGAAATATAAATGTGAAATGGGGAAGGGGGACGGTAAGATTATGTTTTCTCAGAGTAGCATCACTTCTGTCGTTTTCTGCTTGTGTTCTGACTTTCAGATTATGTTACATGCTTGTTACATGTAGTATTCTTTCAATGGCATGTCTTGTTTGCTTTTTTCTCAAATACTGTTTTTCTTGGGTTTTAGCCATCTGGTGAGAAAACAAAGTGTCCAGATTTGCCACCGTTTCCATCGTGCTTATCTACAGTGCACTTCTTCATGTTTGTAGCAGTGCAAACAGTGTTATTCATTGGTTATATCATGTATAGGTAAGTATGCTTTTCTTTAAAGACAGCAGGGCAAATGATTTTAGAACTTCTGACTGAAAATGCAATTGCGATGGTATGATTACGTTAATCTTCTTTAAAACAAGCAATCATTCAGATTGGAAGGGACCTGGGGAGGTCTCTAGTTCAACCTTCTGCTCAGAGCAGGGTCGACACTGAATTCAGACCTGGTTGCTTAGTGTTTGAACTGATCAGGTCTTAAAAACCTCCAAGAATGGAAAATTTACCACTGTTAACAGACCCCATTGGAAATGTTTATCATAATGAAGTTTGTTTTACTCTTCCCCCACCCCCATGGTGTATCTGGCGGGAACCTGCCCTGTTTCAATTTGACTGTTGTGTCTCTTTCTTTTAATGTGCATCTCTGTAAAGAAACTGTCCCCATCCCCTCAACAACATCTTGTGGGGATTTGGAAGCTGCTGTTAGACTCCTTGAAACCTTCTTTTGTCCAGGATGAATGAGTCCCGTTCCCTCCCTCTCCTTGTGGTCCTCTGCTAGACTTACTGAAGTTTATTAATACCATAACAAAATCTGATGTGATTTGAATATTTTTTTAATTATTTTTTTTTGCTGTGTGTACTTACAGGCTTCTTATCCTGTTTCACAAATTCCTCAATGAATGTTTTTATGATACATATCCCTTCATCCCTGTCCTACATTTGATACTGATAGTGTGTGGACTAATTGGGATGTTTTCTCTGTTCTCTTATTTCTCATTGTAATGTCATAATGTTCAAATTAAATTTGTACTGATGGAAAGGAAAAGATATTGAGAGTAAGGACTGACTTGCTTGATAGTCTTCCCTCCCGCTTCTGGTACACACTAATTGGGATAAGGAGTAGGGACCAAAATAGCTGCCTTGCCCTTCAAAGAGAAAATGCTGTTTGCTCCCTCTGTGGAGGGATAGCTATTATTAATATAAGACTGCACTAACTTTTATTGCATGTCTGCTTCTCTACAAAGCACGTTTCTGATGTGTGTCATGCCACCATCAGCTGGAAAGGTGGCTTCTAAGATATAGGAGCAGCTGGCCCCCTCCAGTTTTTTGATACCCTTTGAATTCTAGTGTCTGTGTGTGGCTGGTGCACAGTGTCTGTAGCCACTGAGAAAATAAACATGCCCTATGCCAGAGGGAAAAGAAAATCCCATTTTGAGTCAATTCTTTCACTGCTTCCTTGCATGTGTTTCCTTTTCTATGATGATCTTTAGGCCAATCGGATACTGAGGAGCTATGGAAAATTTCAGTTAAAGTATTTTAAAAGTCAGTTCCTATGTTCTTTCACAGCTTCTGGCTTCTGTCCAGAATGTTTTGTTTCCTTCTGTGTCTGATGCAAAATTGGAACTATAGTGATGCTACTGATGTCTTTGTAAACAAAAAAAATTATATCCTATTTTTGTGATATGGCTTATATTAGATTTTCCTAAGTCTCTGTTGACAAGGAATGGAATATTTTAATCCCCAAATAAGTGAAGTATTTATTTATTTAGACCAGTTATCTAGTTTTATACTGTAAGTACTTTATGAATTCTCATCTGCTTTTTCTTTCAGGAGTCAACAAGAAGCAGCAGCCAAAAAGTTCTTTTGATGACCTGTTCCTTTTGTGTGTACATAACAGCAGTATGTATGCACAGAAAATCATACTCTTCTGTAAATGAGGGAGATTTTAGTGTTTGATATACTTCAATATTGTAAATTATTGAATTTTGTTAAACGAAATGAGTTCTCTTTAAACTGTTAATGCTAAAGTTAAAAACAGACTGGGGAGCAGTGGAGGAAATGCTGGATGGGGTCAGACCTCTCCAGGTCTGTGTTTCCAGCGAACTGTCTCATAAATACGGGATGGCAAATGCCATTTTCCTCTTCTTTTGTTAAGATTCCAGAGGAGGGAATTGATACACCCGAGTTTGGTTGCTGTTCATAGTGAGGATTGCAGATAGATGCTTTGTGCAGGAAGCTTGCCACTAAGTGTCCTGACATATCAGTTTAAAAAAAAAAAAAAAAACCAAAAGCAAACAAACAAAAAAACTCCAGACAACTGCTCTTCTCTATTTTTTTTTTTTTTGAGGGGGGGGGTGTAAAAATTTGTTATAAACGTTTCATTTCTTTACCACTTGGATTTAACGGTTTAAGAATTATTTAGTTAATTCTAATTCTTCATGAAATACAAATTTAAATGCTTTTTAATGTGTGGACACAAAGACAGGCCTTTAACAGTCTGGCTGTTGATACCTGAGATAGAAAACAAACTATACAGAATACGGAAATAAAAGCTCTTCTTACTTTGCATTTTGGTTTTAGGCAATGAGAGAAAACATGATAAAGTAGTTTCTTTAAGTAGATTGTGGGACTGATTTCTTTTTTGTAGTTTCAAGTCTGTCTGTAATGTTGTTTGGAGATCTGTGGAACTTTCGCAGCAAAGGTATCATTGCTTTATACCTCTTTAAATCTGATTTTATTAAGCATGTGTTTAGTGTATGAATATGTCTTTACTTTTATAAAGCTGTCTTGTGTCTTTCATGTGTCAAATACAGATGCTTTGATTTAAATCTTGACATGGCAAGTATTCTAAACTACACGTACTGAGTTTTAACTCATTTCTTCACAAGCTGATGCTTCAGACATGTTTGTTAATCCAGCAGCTATTGTAGAACCAGTTTTGTGTGTCAATTCCTGCTTTAATATCAAAAACATGAGACAGAACGTGTTTTTGATACTGCTTATCATGTGAACGTTTGCTTAAGGAAAGAAACAAAGCAGATAGCCCAAATTAGGAATGTGAAATGAATTAATTTTGCCTTGTTTACATATCTGTGGTAACTTTGTCCTTGAGTTGTTTGTGTGTAGAGTTAGAATAGGGGGTTGGTTTTCTTAGAAATTCTATAAAATACACAAACGCATCGGATATTTCACTTTTGATTATTAATCTGTTTATCTGAATCTGCAAAAATTATTTGGAATCAAACATACAAATACTGCATTCCTACAGTCAACTCCCTTGCAGTACAACAGATGCTGCCAAATTGGCTGTAATGAAGAGCACTTCAGTGTCATGCCTGTCAGTCTGGAGAAATGATAAATCTATGCAATATATTTTGTTACTTCAAATATAGTGTCCAAAAAGTGGATGTCTGTGCTATACTGCTAAAACGGTACTACCTACACACCTGCATACTGCAAGTGGTATAGCTTTATAGATTCATTTCTAAATTTGAGAAGATTTTGCTGTACTGATTGGAGAAACTCCTGCCTCAAGGTGTTCTTGCTGGATAAATAGGGCAAATCAATAAAAAAAAAAACTCGGATGAGCCAGCATAACCCAGAGGAATTTATCCATTCAGTTCTTTCAACACCAGCAAATATTTACAGGTGCCTTTAGTCTAAGCTGTTACGACCCTGACTCTTCTAACTAAACTTAGTATATTTTCTTAAGTTGTTCTAAAACGTGCAGTGTTGTTCCTTCCAACTGAAGCCTTGCTGTGTCGACGCAACACCTGACAGAGCTCCCTCGCCCGCAAGGGCTCCCCGAGAGCCTTCGCCCAGAAAGTTGTGCTTTGATGCGTAGGGGCAAATACCCAGCATTGTGAGGGACAGCTCGAGTTGGGGCAGTTGGAGGAAGCCTGTATTTTTTGTTACTGTGAGTTTATCCAACCCTAGCTTTGCTTTAAACCTGGAGCAGCCCACACTGTTGTGTCTTTAGTTAGAAAGAAGAGGCTGAGGATGGTGTCTAGGGGAGAACTTGGACCACACCTGTATCTGCAGTGTGAGGCTCAGCTTGTGTTGGTGCTGATGATAGACCTGACCAGTCTCCCACCCACAGCCGGGAAACTGGTGTAACTGGTGTGTCAGGGGGCGGAAGGTCTAGAGCCTCCCATCCAAAAAGTGGTAACTTTGCTTCATTTCACAGTCGTCTCTCCCTGGAACTTCCATAGTTGCCTCCTCACTTACTGGATCAAGGGAAAGCTCCCAACTGCCCAGCTCAAATTCTGCCCTGTGTGTTCTTGAAGTGATAGTGACAAATTTGGACTTTAACAATAGTTGTCGCTCAGTGTAGCCTGCCGTTATGGCTGGCTACTAGAAGTTTCTTTCAACACTGATAGTGTGTTTGATTCTTACCAAGTGAGATTGCCGACCAGGAAGAGGAGGCTTCTTGGAATCCAGTTTGATAATAGGGGTCTAATAGTTGTATTTGAACTGTGGGTGATAAGTAGCGAATATTTGGCAGTGACAAGAGAATCTCACTGTGCTGGTCAGGGTATATTAAATACACGGTCATTCCTTAATCTTCCAAAAGTGAAATTCACAACGTGGTTTGTAAATTGCCAAACTTCCTGTTTGAAGAGAATTTGACATTTATGAATGCATCGATTACTGTAACACCGGAGACTGTCTACTGGTTTTTTAGATTCAAACAGCTGACATTTTCATATGTTTGTTTCTGACTAATGTAAATTGACACTTGGAGTTCAGAGATAACCTTATTTGAATAAAGATGCATATTTTTAGTAAGCTTTTTCCTTTTAATTTGGTGCATGTCCATGAAATCCAAGGAAGTGTATTTGAAGTGTTCTTTACCCTCTGGTTTTCAGAGAGTTTGGGCACTTTGAGGTCTGGGTTCAGTCCTGCCTGATGCTGGAGGGTTGGCTTGAGTGTCAGGCACTGGGGTCAAACCTAAAGCAGTGGGTCGGCTTCCGAGGCTCCCAATGGAAATTGAGTCATTTGTGGCTGATTTGAAGGTACAGAGTGCCTCCTTTTCCTGAGCAGAAGATTGCCTGTATCTCTAAAGTTCTTCCTCCAGATTCCCTGAGCTGCTGTCGCCTGGACGCTTGCTCCTGTTGGAATACGATGTGCCCACCCGAAACAAGTCAGTCTGTCTCTCTTTCCTTGGGTTTCTTGGTTTGGTTTTGTTTGTTTTTTTTTCTGTTCTATCCGGTAAACTGTGTGTGCCTGTGGTGACCTCCCACAGGAGGAGTAAGAATTCCCTCATTGACCACCATGTTACCCCAGCCAGGAGCAATTTCTCTAATCAATGGAGAAAGCCCCAAAATACTTATTTCTCTCTTTCTGTGCAAGTGACCTAATGTTCCGACTTGTACAAAAGGTGACATCCTCTCCAAGGTGGATGAAAGTGGGGAGAGTCTTGGGACTCTCAAAGAACACCGAGATGCTTCTGAGTTACATGGTCAGAGTTGTCACTGTGGCTGCTTTGGGTACAGCCCCTGGAAAAGGCTGGAGCTTGGGGGCTTGCCTGCCTGGAGCATTTTTGTGCTGGCCTCTTAGACTTTGCTCTCTGTGATTTGCCTGTTTTGAGACCCTGGATTCTGCCCTGGGCTGTGCAGATACCTGCGTTCTTTGGGTATGGAACAAGCTTTTTGGTATTGCCCAGTTCCATCAGACAGAACAGAAACTGAGCCTTAATTTTGATTTCACTTAAGCGAGAGAGAAAGGATGTTGATTTACATCAAAGGAAGTGGTAACATGAGTATTTAATTAGCAGCTGTCTGTATGTTTTCATTAAGCCTGTGATCCCTGCAATCAACAGAAAGCAGTAAGTGGTTTTTAACTTTGATATAGACAATAGTTAAAGCACCTCTCAGGAATGGGAATTGCTCTGGAGGTCCTGGTCCTTGTCCGTGCCCAAGGTAGGTGCTTAAAGCTTGATGCTTCAGGTACCCTGTAAGCAATTGGTTCCTCATCAGTCTGAGGGTTTAGTCATTAGTATGAATATATATATATATGTAAGGTATATAAATACCTTATGTAGAAACTTAATACTGCGTTTTTGCTTTTTAAATTTTGCCAGATAACAAATTTTATTTAATTTTGTGCATTCAGCTTCAGACTAATGCATGCTCAAATTTAGCATTCTCTGCTTAAATTGGGATTAGCTCTCTGAGGTCTGTGATCTCAGCTCTGTTTGCCATCAGGGCAAGTACAGTAGAGTTTTGGGGATCCGGGTCGGAGTTGGTCAGATGTAAAACTCCTCTCACAAATTCTTGCAATTTATGCATAATTCTGAAAACGCACAGTGATTACAAATCAATTTTGGTTTAAGAAAAATGCTTCCTAGGTGTTTGTAGTATAGCAAAATAGTTTTGTTGTGATTTGGAATTCATGCTTCTGTGTGGTACTCTATTTCAAAAAAATGTAAAGTTTCTTGTTTAATCACCAATAATTCAGGATTTGTTTGGTTTGTGGTGTTTGTTTGTTGTTTTTTTTTCATAGTAACAGGTCTGCTTTAATTAGAAAGGCTATAGTGCAGATTAAGGCATTAGGGAAACTGGAATCCTCCCATCTCAGTGAAATTACGAGAGTGCTGGGAGAACCATTTAGGTAATCAAAATTGCAAAACATTTCATTAAGGCATGCGCAGTCAGTCGTAGTAGGATAAATGCTCAAAACCCAAAATCATGAGCTTTTGAGCCCCAGCAGATGGTTTTCTTTCCCAGAGCAGTCTGTGATCCAGGCAGCAGATCCTGGACAGACCTGGTGGGAATAAAAGTTTGAAAGGTGAGGACCTGCACAATCCATCCACAAACAAATTATGAGTGCTGTGTTACAGCACATAGAATTAGTCCCATTAATTTTATCTTTAACTGATGGTTAAGATTAAAAATGCCAGTTGTTTTACTCAGCACCAGCCAAAGAGGTGATTGTACATGGACACAGCCTGGGGAAGAGCTGAAATAAACCCTAAGGAATGGAAAGTAGGAAGATGTGATTTGGGTTTTTTTGTGATTATTTCTCGAAAGAAAAAAGAAAAAGTACTGACAGCAGTAATGCCCCATTCATCTGTGAGACAAACCAGCTGTATGAAAAGTGGATGGAAAAAAATCCTTCAATATACTTTCTGTCCAAGGTGGTAAAATACTAATGGATAAAAAGGATTAGGTTTTTTTGCTTAATGAAGAATTCCAGTTTTAAAATCTCATTTGACTGTGTAAATCCAGAGGGGTTTTCTGCTCAGTAGCCCGAATTTTACAATTTTACGATGGCCATTTAGTCAACCAGGTTTTTAATTCAGAGCCATTGTGTTCCAGGGAATGCTTTCATCTCTCTGAAAGTGAGAGTTTCAGGACAGAAGAAGTCAAAATGCCATTGCACACTATAATTGATTTTTGTGTGTGTGTACAATTAGCTTAAGGCATTAATATAAAAAGTAGGTAGCTGCATCTAATGATTTTTTTTTTTTTAGTAATCTGAACCATCTGCCTGTAGATATTAAGGAGTTCACTCTTTAATCCAGATTATGGCTGACAAACTGGTTTTGGCATTCACGTTTCACTAGCACTGTGCCCTTGAAGGGCTGATGGGGCTGTAGAAACACTCTCGCTTACAATTGTTGGTTTTGAAAACAGCTTTGGTCTGGTTTCCTCTTCTTGTAGTTGTTTTCTTAGAGCTCCTTTTTTTTCCTTGCGAAGATGGCCTTTCTAATGAAAAGTATGTTGAGCAACCAGGTAAAGAATTTGGGCCTTGGAGGTGGAGGGGAAGAAAGCAAAGAAGAAAGCACCCCTTCTGATCCGGCGGCAGCCGCAGGGATGACCAGGGAGGAGTATGAGGAGTATCAAAAGCAGATGGTTGAGGAGAAGTGAGTACCCGTTCCCTTCTTACCAGCGTGGGGCTGAGTCTCGGTACCTTTAAATAACACAGGGAAAAGCCAAACATTCAGCTCTCTTCCGTTTGTTTGGGTTTTTTTCTTAAAGCGGATGAATCTTCGCTAAAGAAACTTTCCAAAATAGAAGTTCACCGACTGGAAATGATAAAATATTATGTTTCTCCTTTCCCCCCGCCCCATCCTGCGCTTTCCTGCTGTTCCCACGCCCTGATACACTGGGTTCACTCCTGGCAGATGTTACTTTATCACTTTTTCCATAGGTAGAGAGCTGTTTGTAGCGCAGGAGTTAATTCTGAATTGTGCATGATTTGCTCTTGGAGAACTCTATGTGGAGTCTGCTTCCAATGCAGAATCTTTCTTCATCCACACTTACTGTGGCAGACATGAAAAAGAAATGAGTGCTATATTAGATGGATGATATTTATCCTAGAGAAAAGTTTTAAAATGGTTATTTTATGTAGTTGCATTTTCAGGTTTTTTTCTAGAAACCAGCTAAATAAAGTAGAACTTTTCAGCTGATCAAATCTCAATTTTATTTTGTCTGTAATTATAATCTTCACCACTTGCTGTGTTTGAATATCAAAACAGAAGTAAAATAAAGGACTTAACATGTAGGAGTTCAAATCATGCATAATTATAAATAAAACAATTGACTTTTAAATCTCAAATGCATCTGTTCCTCTAATGGTCAATTACATAATGGTTGTGTAAATCCTTGGTGTAAGATGATTATAGGTGAAAGGTTAATGACTGACGGAATTTGAGGTATCCAGGTCTGTATTTAGCAGCAGCCATTTCTATGGTAAAACCTTGAATAGGTATCGCTTGGTTTGGAACAGAACCCAGGGTGTTCTGCTGTGCGTTTTGTCAAGGGATATGTAAAGCAGAAATAACCACCAGCCGGCAGGAAGGTGCTTCACTGAGACTGAGAAGCAAAACAGGATTCCTGGGACAGGGGAAATACTTGGAAAAAGGATTATTTCTATAACGTTTCCAAGCAGGGCACGTGTCCGTTGCATGCTGAGCTGTACTGAGGAATGGGTGCAGGAGTGCTTCTGGAAGTAGAGTTTGGAACTGGAATAGGAACACTTGAAGCTTTTCCCCAGAGGCCGGTTGTGTGAACGTGTGTCTGAACCTTTCTCGCTGGCAGGGCGTCTTTCAGGGTTCTCTGGATTTTTCAGCCACTTTTCACCCGTTTTCCAACTTTCACCCATTTCAGCTGCACCTCCCTGAGCAGAAAATCCCCAGATCCTGCCCCTCAGCTCCCCGGGCACCCAAAGGGACATGTAGTGACAGACCCCAGCGCTGGCTGCGGCTGCCAGCAGCTCCTGTGGAGGAGGAGTGGGGGACAGGAGGGGAAGGTTGAGAAAGAGGGGCAAAATATGCCAGAAAGGCTCAAAAAAAGTCTCTTTCCAATCTTCCCATCAATGACTGGCTGAAAGAAGTTTAAGAGGGCTTCCAGTTAAGGTGACCCTTGTTTGGTTTTGGTTTTTGTTTGTTTGTTTTTAAAAAAAACAACCCAAAACTCATTTGTTGAAGCAGAGGAAAAATAACGTTTCATCTTGCAAGTAGGTTTTATGTGACAAAATACCTATTCTGGAACAAATCCATTTTTGCTGTGACAATGCTTCTGGGAAGAAAAAATTAAAAGAGAAAGCGGGGAATGTGAACGTTACCAAACGTTACCAAAAATCTTTGAGGAGAAACATTTTGCAAATAAGTACATAAGCAATCTAACCAAAATCTGTGCTGAAGAGTTCTTAAATCTAATGAAAGCATTTTACAAAGTCACAGATACAAGAGGTCATTTTCTACACGGGGAAGCCATGGAATTCATTGCCGTAGGATGTTCTGAAACACATGGGCATAGAAAAGACCAGGAAAATCCATAGGTGGCAAGGGCCGTCCAGGGCTATTAAAGATAACGATGTAGAGCCAATTTCCAGCACCAGTGCCCTCCACCGCTGGTTCTTGGGAGCTGGGAAGTTTTGATAAGGATGCTTATCCTCTTCCTAAATTCTTTCTCTGAGTGTCCCCTACTGTCTGCTGTTGGCTATGGGACTCCAGGGCAGGGAAACTTGTGGCCTGACCCAGAAAGACCATTCTGCCACCGTGTGTGTGTGTTTGATACTGTGAGAGTGTCACCTTTGTGGAACAGGCGCAGCCAAGTCTCTCAAAGTGCCCCAGTGGAATAAGCAAGGAACAAGCGTAACTTTGTTCTGCTGCCTGGAATTGTTCGTTGCTCTAGTGAGCAATAACAGTTGGTTCGGGTACAAGCCCCAGACAAGTAGTATTTGCTTATCCTTCATTCTGCACAGGACTTGAGGGAACTGCTCTGACAACAGGCTTGCGGTACAATAAGTCCCTGTATTGATACATAAATAAAAGCAATTTCTTTAAAAATCCCCAATAAACCATCCCTTTATTGGTAGTGCTCCTTTTGTGCCTTTGGACAACTCACACAGCTTTGGGAATAACTCCTGCCTGTAGCTTTTTGCAGCCAAGCAACTGTCAAAAATGTATTTTATTAGTATCTTGAAGAAAGGTTTTTTTCTGATTTTCCAGGATGGAAAGAGATGCAGCATTTGCACAGAAAAAAGCGGAGCGAGCCTGCCTGAGGGTTCACCTGAGAGAAAAGTACAGACTCCCTAAGGTAAGCCTGCAGTTCATGATCTCGTCTCATTCAGGGGCCAGTTTTAAACCAATCTGGCTGCCAGTGCAGAGTTCTGAACATGCAAATCGCCTTCCTTAGCGGGATCCCCTCGGCAGCTCGGTGCAGAAATGGGGGAGGCTGGAGCCATGGTTTTCCCTGGTGACTGCTGCTTTTGGGCCCTTTTCCCTCTGCTCAGTAGGCAAATCTAACGGAAAGATTCTTGTAATCCCTCTCTGTGCTGCCAGATCTGAAACAGGGGACCCAGCACTGAGTGTCTGCTCTGATCCTGTCTCACGGTTAGCATATGTTCTTAACTTAGCAACATGCAGCAGTTTAGAAAAAAAAAAAAAAAAATCTATAAGCAAATAAGCAACGTCCCTGAAAACTTCTCTACAAGCTGTACGTTTGAGTTCTGCTAAACTTCTGAATGTTTATTTTTGCTGTCTTCTCCTAAGAAGGGCAAGCAAACTGTCCATTCTTTTTTCTTTGGTGCTCCTGACATGGTTTGTCAAATACTCCCAGGAAAACCAAAATACAGATAGCAGAAGCTTCAACCAACAGAGAAATCTGGAGGTTTATTAAAAGCAGGCAGCAGCTGCAGTAGCTTCTGGACCATGACAGAAAGCATAGTTAGCATTTTGATTGATAGTATTTTTCCTGAACCACAGAGACCGTGGCTCTTCCAGCGCTGTAGCTGGAAGTAGCAGAACAGCCCCATCTTTGATCCTGTGCTCACAAACCTGAGCCTGAATCTGAACTTAGTGTGGCAGTGGGGGGCCTGGATTTCTGGACAGGGACCCTGGTCACTGGCTGCTGGATGTCCTCAGCTGGAGGAATGTAGGAAAGATGTGCAGGAGGCTGCTGGGATGGACAAAGGAATGGGAGAGAGCAGAGGGTGATCTCAGTCTTACTGATGGGAGAGTGAACGGGAGGGGATGTTGGCAGCCTGGTCCCCATGAAATGAGTGCACCAGAAGGCACTAAAGTCTTCTGGAGAGCAAGGAACTGCAGGTTGGAGGGTTGTCTTTGCTAGAATCAATGCTGTCTTAAGCAGAGTTATGCATAGTTCCCAGAGATCTGCGTAGTTCCGGAGTCTGTGTAATATGGTAGAATATATTCCAAGAAGAGAGCAGGATCATTTCTTGGACTTACTGAATTATTCTACTGTGTGCGTGCATGACACTGCTGATCCTGATTGCTCGTGTTTCTTTGGTTTGGCCCAATACGCTGTGATACTCTGCACTGTTTGCACCACGACACAGGTTCTCCTGTTGCTGCTCTTGACTTGGTAGATTTACTGGGAAAGGGGTAAAGTTTAGGAGCTGCTTCCTTCCACCCTGACACAGAGAAGTCGACTGTGTGTTCCCGTTGCCTGTGATACCAACGAGAGCCTTCCCGCTGCTCAAACCTGGGTTCCCTCCATCCCTGAACTGGAGTCCATGTGGGCAGAGAAAAAAGCTTATTTCTGGAAAGCCTTCGGAGTCTCTGGTTTGCGTAGACTCCTTATTCATAGATTGTTAAAAGGTCATGTGAGTTCTCCCAGGAATAACTAATCTTAGAAGGGTGGTGGTTTATGTGCTGTTAAACTGCTCTTAACCTTCATTGCTTATAGAAGATTTCTAAAGAGATTTATTTTTCCAGCTTCATTAAGATAATCCTTCACGTACAGTTATGTCAAATATGACTTCAGTGTCTTGCTGAAAGTTTATCATTTCAGCAAATGCCCCCTGAAGTTAACAGCTGTTCCCTGGTCACCTTTCCCTCTGCAGACGGCGTGACCACCCTCCAACCTGTCTTTCTTGTTGCACCTCCTGCAGCCAGCAGAGCTGGGGGCTGCTGGCTCATCAGGTGCATGAAGATGTGGACTTCTTGGTGTTTTGGTGGCCTTTTTCATGTCACCTGATTTCCAAACAGGATGAACTGAGATGCGTTTAACTAAAGGCTCTGTGTGCTCTGTGGCACACAACTGCAAAGGTGTTGCGGTGCTGGGCTCCAAAGGGCTTCAAGGAAATTAAGAGCCTTTATGCCCCTGTGAGAGTGAGCTCAGGCAGACAGAAGTCTGATCATTATATCAGTGTAATTAAAATATTCTTGCGGTTTCTAACTGTGCGCCGTCAAAGGCCCTCTAGTGCCATGTTCATAAAATTGCACCACTCTTAGTCATTTGCTTGAACCAACCCCAAAGGCAAACTACAATTTGGATGAAAAGTTAATCAACCTTGTGACTGAGATAAAATTATACCCTTTGTATTGAACCATTCCAGCAGACTCATTCATAATCAGGCATGAAAAATCAACTTTTCTCTAACTTTAAAAACATGGGTCTTGCAACTGAAACCTTCCTAACTGACTTCCCAAGGAAGAGAAGTGCTGTCTCAAAAGTATGGCAGAATGTTTTGAGAGAGGTACTGGGGGAGGGAGCAGGGGAAAAAGTGCTGTGGAGAAACCTCAGTTAATCTACCTCTACTTGCCCTCCCAATGCACTAGCGCTGAACAGAGCCAATCGAAGGGAATGCAGTTCCCTGTAACAACTCATTTCAGAACATGAAATTCACTGTGAGGCCGTCTGACATTTAAAGTTATTTGACAGTTTGTCATCTTCAAAAGTGAAGGTGCTATTGCTACACCTAGAGCTTCTCATTCAAATTACCCCATTAAATGGAAGTAGTATTAGCCCGTGAGTCTTTCGCAGATGGTTATCAAGGTCACACACGTCTTTGGACTTGAACTTTGATCTCTCTTTCACCCCCCAGAGGTGTTCTCTGATGGCTGCAGGTCCCTCTGTAGAATTGCCCATGCCGGTGCTGTGTGGTCCAACGCTTCCAGCTGTGACCAGACCCATGTTTCTCCTGCAAACGGGGCAGAGCCTGCAGTGTCTTCTGCTCCTGGGGATGGACCGGAGGTGCCAAGCTCCTCCAGCTCTGCTGTGCCCTCCAGGTGGCACAGGAAGGAGCAAGGGCAGGTTGTCCGCTGTGCTCCTCTGCCTCCATTGGTTGCAACACGCTGTTGGTTCTGCGCCATGGGTGCTCAGCACAGTGACAAGAAAGAGGAAGGCGTATCCTGAGGGCAAGTTTAATTACAGAAAGATTAATTATGCAAAAAAAAATGAAGTACAAGATTTTGAGTGGTTGATTGGATTGTAAGCCTAAATCTCTAAACACCAGCATTTTAATTAGCAGCTGAGTAGTAAAATATCATTAGGCTTTGTTTTCCTTTTGGAGGCGTGTGCTGAGCTGGCTCCTGAACAGCGTTTCCCCATGGCCTCACCACACTCTGCCAGACCCCAGCTTCAGACCCCCAGAAGGGCCGGTTTCAGAGGCTTGGGGACACTCATGTGCCCGGCTCTTGACTGATGGCCAGTGGGGCTGGGTGTCTCTCTGTGATGTTGAACTTTTTCCAGTTCTGAGACAGTGTTCGGGTCTCCCCAGCCCCCAAAAGGGGGCACCCAGAGCGTGACCTGCCCCATTGCCAGCAGCATCTTGACTTTCATACGTGCTACATGGTCTTTGGGGCTTGTCTCCAGGGGAGGAGAGGAGAGGAGCTCTAAGCCAGCAAAGAAGATATTAAGCATATACTTAGCTCTGCTGATTTGCGGTGGTTGCAAGTGAATTTTGCAGGATGTGCTTTTCTGCACTTGTGTCTACCTTTGTAGCATTCCTTGGGTGAAGGTCTCCTTTCTTTTCATCAGCCCTTATCAAAACATATGTTATATCAGGAAGAAAACACAATGATTATGTGCATGCTTTATGTCCCTGAAAAAAAAAATTAACTCTGATAAAACATTATGGCAGCAAAATGCTCTCAAACCTGTGATAATGCATTAATTATTTTGAAAAATGAAAGTCACTTCAGGTAGTCTAGTAGGGGATAGAAACCCTGAATATTACCAGTATCAATCACCAGCACACATCGTAAATGAAAGCATGAAATTCAGGACTAAGCAGGGCCCCCTTTTCAGTGCAAAATCTAAAGCTTTGTGCTATTGGGGCCAGATTTATAAGAGAAAGCAGTTCCCTAATGAACCTAATCCTATTAACAGAATTGTCAACTTGGGTTTGTCATCAGAAAGATGTTTTTAGCTCTGAGACATTTGATCTAGGGACAACTTTTTCATCTTCGGGCTATCCAATGCATCACCTCCATGCAATACACTTTTAAAAAATTATATAACTACTTAAATAAATATTTTAATAAAATATTCCCACCACCAAACTCTTCTATTCAATTACTGCCTTTTTCCTGAATTGGGATCCAGTAATCAATTAATTTCTGGAAGGTCTAAACACAAGGGCTTGATGTGACGGTGCCTGTGATGCTGGAGAGGAACATCTCACCACAGGCTTGTCCACCGTGTCCCAAGGCCTCATCTGCAGCGCAGTGACCTCTCCCCATGGGCCCCACCACCCCTTCCGCATCACATACGCCCACCGTGTCACCTCAAATGGCACTGCTCTCTAAGGGCATTGCCACATCATCGCCCTTCTTCTGTCTGAGTGCTGGGGGGTGCGGCAGCACTATACATGGCTGGTATATACATATGTATATACATATGCATTCTGGCACCTCCGGAAGGGGCTGTGTCATCTGCTCCAAGCAGGTGGGTCCCTTCTTCTGTGGGTGCTGCTCTGCAAGAGTCTCGGTTACCCAACAGCAGGATGTGTTTCCTTGGCTGATATTTAGAGGGAAAGAGTATTCAGATGCAATCAGGTGTCTTTTCAATAACAAGTGCTGCTGAAGGCGTTGAAAAGGAAAGCTTCTCGCCATGAAAGGGACGCGTAGTCATGTCATCTCAAACAGCTCTTGCTCTATTGTGCTGTGATGGGAATATTGTAAAGACTTGATTTAATGAATAGCGCTGTTCCAGAATTAAAGGATTTTTTTACTTGTATGCAGCCCTTACACGGGGGTGGGTATTGACCAGGCAGGAAGAGAAACGTGTCTCAGGAGAAGCTCTTCAGTGCGTACAGGCTCTCCATAAGTGTTGGAAAACAAGGATTTGCTAAGCTAGAAGAATCCTTTTGCCGATCTAAATGTTTTCTTAATGGGCTGTGGTGAAACAGCTGTGGATCCACTGTGGAAAAATGGAGTCATGGTGTGGCTGTCAGGAGGCAGTGGGATCAGGACTGGTCCCTGAGAAGTTCCTGGCCACAGGGGACACCAGCAGTGTCCTCGCCCACAGGCATGGTCCTGCATGCTCTGGAAGGGGCTGGCAACGGGGCCCAGTGACGCTGTGGTCCTCAGGGGCGCAAAGCACAGGCCAGCATGGAGGACCCGCCGGGCACAGGCAGGGTTGTGGCGTAGCTGTGGGCAGGACCGGGCCTGGCATGGGGTTTCTGCGCCCCGGGGACAACGGAGCTCTCCTTGGAGCCTGTCTGGGCAGTGACATGGCAGTGCCTGGGGGGCCAAGCAGCCTCCCCACACCTTCCCCGTGCTCCCTGTGTGGGGATAGCACAAGGGGGTGTTTGTGGGGGACGAGGCCGATGTTCCCAGCCTGGGGCTCCTCGTACCTACTTGTGGGGTACCTGCAGCCCTCGGGTGGCGTAGGCCAGCATGGGGCTGCTGTGTGGCTTGCCAAAACCCTGCTTGCGGGTCGAGGCGAGATGAACTCCGATTTTTGTGTGTAACTAATACGTTATGGGTGATGGACCCCAGGATTCACCTGCCTGGGGGTCCCTGCGCACAGGCACAGGGAGATTCTCCGACAGGATGAGTCAGGCACAGGGGAAGCAGGAGGCCAGACAGTGATGCTGGAAAGCAGTTTGACTCCCCTGTGGATTAGTCCCTGAGCTTTCATCTCTTGTTCGCAGTCAGACCGTAGGAACCCACGTCTAGGCTGGCTGTTTCCTGCTTACACCTGGGTGTCACGTAGGGATAAAGAACTCTGTGTTGTATCGCACCTGTATCAAAATCCATCTGAGTCTGACTGCCTCAGTGATGGCTGTGTGATGAGGGTCACAGACCATGGCCAGGCAGCAGGACTCTGAGCCGTCAGAGCAGTGTCTGACCCACTTTCGGGCTGGGCTCCCTCCCAGGCAGTTCCCGGGGCCGGTGTGGGAGGTGGGACAGGCATTCCCACCGGCAGCAGGACGGGACCACCCTGTTGGCAGGGCGAGAGACTTCAATAGCATAGTGGTTGGCTGCTCCTGGCCAGCTGGCCTTGGGGCTAGAGACCAGTGCCAGGCATATTTAATTTACTAGAATAGAGGTTGCTTCTGTGTTCTCAGAGATCCTGAAAGGGTGGCTGAACGCTTGCAGAGACCTGGGGACCACGGAGATTGAAGCCATCAGGAGAGATGTGCAGTGCAGGGTCCCCAGGGGCTTTCTGCATGGGTTTGTGAGAGCCCACGGCCCCGTCTGTCCTGTCCCTGAGCTCTTGACTATTTTGGGTGCTCTCTGAGTCCAAGCTGAGTGTATTCTGAGGCCACGCAGTGGCTCTGTCGCTGTCAGAGCCATGTCTGGCCTCGGGGCAGGTACCAGCGCCCAGGGGTGTGCGTGGTGGGACAGTGGGCATCTGCGGGCCCTGCTCACGCTCTGGGGACACGGTCTGGCTGAAGGTCACCCACAGGATGCGTTTCCCACCCTGACTTCCAGAAGTGAGCGCTGGGAGCTGCAGGCTCGCTGTGTACTTGGACACTGTTACTGCAAACTGTGCAAGTGCATGTGAGGGTAACCAGCGGCTTTGCAGCCACGCATCCCAGTCTGCCTGTCCCTGCTGGTGACGGACATTGCTGGTGTACCTCCTCCCATTCATTCCCGCATTCATTCATTCATGCAAACCCCAGACCCCTCTCACTCTCCAAAACACCTCCTGCTGACAGCGTTGCTGCTTATTCCTACCAGGCCTTTGCTGCTGTCATCCTTCATTCTGGAGGAGTAACGAGGCATTAATGCTTATCTTTGATGTGTGAACTGTGTCAAAATACCCTGTTCCTCTGAGCTTTGGATCCATCAGAATCCACCAGAAAATGTGAACAAAATCGCCATTGTTTGAAAAACTGAGGTAGCCCCACTGATGGAGCGTTTCAGCGGGCAGGACACAAGTGTGTGCAGCACTTACTGCATCTTAGCCCTTCAGCTCCTTAACCAGTTCCTTCTCCTGTCTCCTTCCCTTCCTCAGACTCACACCCAACCTCCACCCTCTCCGATGTTGTCCAAGTCCTCCCGTTACCCCACTCACCAGCACTGCTCTCATGATGTGCCATCACAACTCAGAGACACCAACCAAAGACCTAGATGTGGTTTAGACAGGGATTGGAGAAGATAAGGACCTTTTCCCCAGTAATTCTTTCCTAGGTTTAATGCATCTTTCTTCAGGAAGGGTTCAGTTTAGTGCTGATACCTAAACATACCCCCCACAAGTGAGCAGGGGAATGGTACCCACAGAGTTTTGCTGAAGCTATTGTTCCATGGACCAAACCGTGTACGGCAGCACATCTGTGGTGGGCACAAATGACTTGTAGTGGATTTCCCATGGTATCAGCATGTTACTACAGCTAACACACCCAGCAACAACTTCGGAAATGGCAAGTGACGTGGAGGGCTTCAGTTTTGACACTGCTGAAACCCTCCAAAGAGATGTAGCTGACATGGTCTGAAAAATCTTAGCACTGGTGGG
>KZ506424.1:103479-118002 GCA_002844005.1 Limosa lapponica baueri
GGACACATCCAGCATTTCCTCAGAAAAGCAGGAGGAGGACAGTGCTTGGCAGGACCCTCCCAGTGCACTGGAGGTAACATCCCTGACAGCCCACTCCTTCTACATTTGTTGGGAAGATTCCGGAGAGAGACCCAAACAGGATTTTGGATGTTTTAGTTTCTGCAGCAGCAGCCAAACCCAAAAGAACTAAGAAATCAGTTCTGTAATGCAGTGCAGGAGGACCTGTTGTACAGCATCTTGTCTCTACAGGGACAAAGAGGACGTTCCACTAGACGTCCAGCAAGTAGGAACTGGTAAAGCAATTCCTGCTTAGAAAACATCTGTCCTTTCACAGAAACACTCTTAAAAGTCCTAGGAATCTCGGCACATGTCTGCCTGGCCAAGCGCAGAATACACATGATCCAGTCTCAAGCCAGGAGCTGTACAGAGTTGTTAGAACCACCCTTTGCCTGGGCTAATAACATTTATTATTCTTTTAAAAACAGCAGGTTTAATATGAGGCAGAGTCACACCGAGGTGGCTCCAAATTCTCCTACCCTGCAGCTGGCTTACCTCCAACCAGCTCAGGAAAAGGAGACAGACAACGTGAGTCTGTCTATCTGTCTGTGCAGAGATTTCCCAGTCAGGGCTGGAAAGGGAAGAATTTGTCCAAGGAAGCAATACCTCTCTATGAACACCTCTGACGAACCCAGCTAAGAAGGGTTACAGCTCCAGACCTTCACTCTGATCCTGCAAAAGCAGCAATTAGAAGTTTGAAACTAATTATCTTCCATGAGCTATTTGTGAATAGCTCATGAGTTGCCTAATCAAGTTTTTAACAAACATTCTCCATAGATCATTTTAGAGCATATAAAGAACACCTATCACTCTTAAGATTGCAACGTTCTTACTTAGCACAACAGCTTTAGAGATAAGCACTGTCATTGAAGGGACACACTAAAACCTCTGGAAACGTGCTATCACTTATTATAGCATATCAGCATCCTGAAAACTACAGATTTTCACTCAGGATGATTCTTCATAGAATCATAGAATGGTTTGGGTTGGAAGGACCTCAAAGATCATTGAGTTCCAACCCCCCTGCCCTGGGCAGGGACACCTCCCACCAGACCAGGTTGCTCAAAGCCCTGTCCAACCTGGCCTTGAACCCCTCCAGGGATGGGGCAGCCACATCCTTCTCCACTTAGGCAAAGAAGTCTGTTATCCCTCCCAGCTCTGCTCCTTTTCTGCAGTAGATTAGTTTAATTCCCTGCTTCCCAACTGAGAAAAGAATTGGATCGCCCTCACTAGTGCACAGGGCAGGGCAGGGCTGGCCAGCAGAGGATGCCAGAGCTTGCATCCCAGTGGTCTCAGTCCCAGCTCAGAAGGGTCCAACCAGGACCCATGTCACCATTGCCTCCTGTCAGGCTTCGTTATTCCATGTCACTGGAAAAGCTGCGGGATGCAGTGAGGACATCGACCTGTCTTTCTGCCGACTTGAGAACACAGCGTTCCCCTATCTCACTTTCAGTGCATCTGAAGTAAACTGTCTCAAATCCAGCCGGTTTAAACACAAAATTCAACTTGGCCGACTTGTTGGCTGAACCTGCAAGGGTGAGATTAGAGCCACGGCTTGACCTCAGAGCCAGTCTGCCTTTAGAATGAAATGCTGTTTGCCACTCACTGGACCAACAAAACAAGACTCCATTCCGAGTCTAACAGTTAACGAATTCTCAAGAGGGAGAGGGAACTGAGAAGGCACAAAGGAAGAAGTAAGAACCTGGATCAGGTTAGATGACTTGGATGAAATACTGGAATACCTCTCACTCTTTCCGTCTTGAAATTCTGGTACTGGATGAACAAGTCTACAATTAAGTAAGAGCGTGTGGATTTTCTCAGTAGAACTATGTAGAAAATGACAAAAACTAAGCAGCCAAAGAGAGAAAGATGAAACAGACATCAGAACAAAGAAGAATAACGATGGAACTTAAAGGAATTATTTGCACAAACACAACCGAACTTGCAAAGGAATGACTTCATATTTCAGGTTTGGTTCACTTCCTTGTAACTGAGTGTTATTCATTTACCTTTCCATGTTCTTTCCTCATGTGAGAGATGTAGACATCTCTCTGAGTGAAGAGCCTGTCGCACTCCCAACAGGTCCAGCCAGGATTGGCCACTTTTTTAGGCTCCGCTTTCTTCATGGGAGATGGAGATTTCTTCTCCAGCTTTTCTGTTCCATTGACAGATTTTGCATCCTCTTTGTTGTGACTGGCCGAGTTCTGAGTTGTGGGTTTAGTACTGAGAGGCAGATTTATCCCCAGGTTTGGTGGCCCCTCAACACTTTTCAGAGTTCCATGCATAGACTACAATAAAAGAGAAAAAAAAAGTACAAAACTAACATAGATGTAACAGTTGTATTGACAAAACACAAAGACCCTCTGAATCAAAAGTCTTCAGTTACTCCTTTGTCATACTATTGTCAGATCACACTCTTAACTTAAAGCAACATGATTAGGCAAAGCCAAGGCCTAGCATAAAGAGAAACCAGTAACAGCACTAACAGACACCATCCGGAGCTACAGAGAAGTGTTCTTTAGTGGCTAGACATTTTCACCAAAAAAAAGGAGAGTTTTTAGGTTAAGTTTAAACTGCTGTTGAATAGGGAGGAAAAAAGGGCTCAAGAGGCACTTTATGTTAAGCTGAATTTCTTGCTTTACTTACCGAACATTAGCTGAGTATCCTCATTTCAAACTATGTGACCAGAGATTTCCAAGGAGGAAAGGTTTTTACTGACAAATTTTGACTTGGCACATTGGTAAATAAGACAAGAAAAGGCAACTGTGGAATGACCAGGCAACTGTATCATTTAGGGTACATTAACATTTTATGTTGAGGCTGAGTTAAGCCCTGCCTTACCCCGAGCTCAGGTTATGACAACCTGATGTCGGGCTTTGTCGCTAACAGTCCTTAGAGGCAGCGGTGTGCAGGGCTGGTGGGGTCCCCGCACCAGGGGACAGCTGAGAGGTGCCCACCAAGCCGTTCTCAAGCACCCTGCAGCTCTCAAGTAGTGATGCCTCCTCACTGATTCATTTCTAGACTTTAGGTAAACTATCAGTAAGAAGGAAGAATTCTTCCGCCCCCTCCTTCCCCAGTGCCTGCAGCCCGTGTCACAGGCTGGTGCTACCTGAGCCTACCACAAAGGTGATCAGTTGAGGAAGACCTGGCCTTCAGCCGTGTCGGAGTTCTCTATGTGAAGGTGGACACACCAGGAACGAGTCAGTGGGCTCTGGGCCAGCGAAGGTGACTGCAGCCCAGACTCAACACGCTGATGAACATGGACCCCGCTCTCAAGGGCTCCTTCGCACCTACAAGACTAGCCATCCCAAACGTGACTACTCTTCCTACAGGCAATCTCAGAAACAAAACCCCACTCAGCGCGTTCTCCATTCCCAGAATGTAGGAATACAACTCTGATACTCCAGTACTTCATTATGAAGTTCCTTTGTAAATCCTGTGGCTTTTGGGACTACACACTGCCTCTACAGCAAGTATTAGCCTCAGCTGTAGAACATGCTCTTCTATTTAACAACTTTTAAAAGAAAAGCCAGTAATTTAAAAAACTAAAATGTTATTAAAATACAAAGCACACAGGCCTGGCTCTAAGAATGAACTGAAGCTGTGCAGTAGAGGAGGGGGCTGTCTTTTAGGCAGGATGAGAGCCACGGGGAACGAGACATACATTTTGCCAAGAAGAACCATTCACATCTGCAGGAATTATTCTAGCTTATTTTTTGTAACTTTAAATAACCTCCTTCTGAGCTTCTCTCTATCCTTTTCTGTTCTGTTTTCAGCCAGGTCTTCTCTGCCTTGATGGCTGATGTCTAGCCACACCAAACAATTACTTTTTGTGCTGAGCTCTGCCCTTGTCTGGCACTCGTCCTCTCCCCGAGTCCTTTCTGTGTTTATCTGTACCCTGTCACTGGCTTTTCTTCATTTCCCCTTAACTGAAGTCCAATTTGTACTTGTCTGCTGCTGTCCCTACTACTATACACGCATCCTAAAGGTAAAAGCACGAGCAATTCTGAATAAAAGCAGTAATACTGTTACTGCACATGTAATTTCTCAAAAATGTCTGACTCATTTATAGTGAAACATCCTAAAAAAAACACTAGCTGAAAGTACAAATACTGGCTTGGAACACTAAAGCCAAAAGAGGACCATTTAAGGTATCTGGCATAAATGTGAGATGATTCCTATAGTAAACAAGAACTAGTTCAGAAATATTTCTGAATGTTTAAGATTGGCTTTAAGACCAACTGTTTTTTCAAAAGTTGTGATCTTGGTTTCAACACACCTTCATAGTTGAGACTGAAATGCAGAAGGATGGTTAGCCGACAAGAAAGCTGTCTGGTTTCCCACCGCTCTATACAAATTTTACTAAGCCTTATGTGTCTCTGCAGGAGAAACCCACCAAATTAAGTGCTACCATCCTGGAGCGAGACGCTTTGCAATGCTGTAAATAACTTCAACTGGTACCAGGCTCTGGATCTTGTTAATAAGGCGTAAGAAATTTCAGCACTGCTACCAGCTTTGGTACATATAACACAAAGTAACGCAGCATATTTAAAATACACAGCTAACAAATGATAGCCAGGGGACTGCTGATCCTTAATTTGCAAGGATTTGCAAGGATGACAGTGAATCTTCTTCAGTTATATGGGCCTTTCTGACCAAATCCACCTGGAGGTTTTTTCAAAGCTTGCATGTGTTCATGTTCGTATGCAAACACACACAAATAACTTCTATGTCTATTCAAGAAACATACTTGTTCCTAATGGTCAATTCTGAACATCAGAGGTTTGGTTTTATAACGTGCTCAGCATTCTCAGCCCCTAACACTGGAATAATACTTAGAACACTGTAAATAAGGCTCAGCCCTTATTAGGACTGGACTAACTTCCTTCACTATAGCCGTTACTGTTTTGATAAAATGACCTATGGAATGCAGTGCACTGAGATATTCCTCGTACACCAAAGCCCAACGTTCATAGAGAAAAACCCAGTTAGAGATTACATCACAGATACAAATAGCATTTTAACATTTGAGAACATTATTCACGGATTATTTTTTTGGAATAATTAAGCTCTCTCTCTCTCAGCAGTCGCCTTGTTCTGTGCCTTTTTACAGTACTTTCTCACAGCATACATTGCACGACACATGGTATCTAGGAAGGAAACAAGAGAAGATGCCTACACACCTTGATATGATCCATCATAAGCTGTTTCTGTGCATATAGGAGAGAACAGTCTGGACACTTGAAAACAGACACCTTCTGGTTTTCAATGTGCTGATCAAAGTGGCGATAGAGCAAAGGTTGTAGAGTAAACACAGTGTCACACATAGAGCATTTATATATTATTCTAAAAACAGAAGTACAATAAACAATGTCAGTCATGTTGATGATCTATTTGCAAGAATCATGATGTTAACTTTTTTTTCTCAGCAGAGATAAGATCCGACACGTTTAAGCAATCATTTCACACTGCCTGGAAAAAGTTAAAATTAAACTAATTCAAAACATCCTCCAATTTCAAAATATGGGAGCAGTAGAAAAAAACAGAAGAATGGGAAAAAAAAATCATTAAAAAGTGCAAACAAGAGGCCAGAAAACAGCAGCATATGCCAGTCACATATTTAATACACCAACATCTGCTCAGGATACTCTGACAGTCACATCTCTTCAGTCTCTGACCTGACGTTATAACTAAAGGACAATATACCTGTTCCAGGCTGCAAAGGCAACATGTTTTAAGGGAGTGATTGATTCCACCATTATAGGTAACATATTTCAAGACAAATTTCTTTTTGGCGATGTATATGGTTTGAAGCTCCCGACTGCCAGGCCTAGACCCCGTTAATGCTCTGAGGCTGAAACTTCACAGGATGGCATTTCCCTTTTTGCAGTTATAAGCCTTTAAGAGTCTGTCTATTGAATCAATGTAGGGAAACAGATACACTAATTAACAAAGAACTAGGTGAGTACTGGACACTAAAAGCATAGTTGCCAGAAATGAATATAACAGCCAAAATCCTGTATCACAAAATCCTAAGAACATTATTAAACAACCTGAAAATAGTTGTATTCTTAGCAGATCCTTGTCAAATGTCCGTCCAACAGACAAAAACCACAGGGAAACATAACCCTCTGATCTAAACGCTGCAGCAACTGCCACCTGACAATAGTTTGAAGCTGGTTTCATTTTGCTCATGATTTTAGAATGAAAAATATAGTTTCAAGTGGATTCTAGGTAGTTATTTACTTGATAGTTTGCTTGTTGTTTTTGCTTATCTGTATGTTTGATTGTATTAAGAATGATTTCCCTGACAACTAAAGGTGAGTAACAAGATCAGCCTTTCAAACTGCAACCTGTGAGTGTGCCTGGTTATAACTAGTAAACAATTCTATTCTTTCAGAAACATCATTGGAAAATGAATGAAAACCAAATGACATGTGAAAGAGAAGTAACATAGAAATCTGCCACAACGATGGGAGGAGAGGGCAGTGTAACCCATCAATCATCGGCAGCGGCGGCGCTGCAGAACACGTTCAGCTCATGCAAAAGAAACCCCAACCAGGCGCTTCCCCTGCGAAAGCCCAACTCCTAATCCCACCCATTCCAGGCTCAGCTCTCTCCTCAAGAATGACTTTCCATTAAAAACCCCAACACAACAAACCCTGCTTGCTGGAATGCTGAACTTTCTCACTATCCACATAAATGTTCCCAGTCCCTTCTATATCCCTCTGAGCAATTACCATCAACAGCATGTTGCTCACGAGCTCTAAAGACCACTCTGTGCTATGTCTGGAGATGACAAGGACAGGGACATTGCTCTGATCTCCAAGCCATTCAGCCAGTCCAAATATTGGAAATAATGAAAAAGAGTACACTTAATCATATTAACCATGGAAAGTACTATTTTTGTGGTGTATCAGGTGGTCCCAGCCTGTCAGATTTGCTAAGATCAATCTGCTACTGACACTGCATCCTCTGACGACCACGTGCCACTGCACCCACTGCTTTATCCTCCGTGGTGGAACCAGACAGTGACCTCCACTGGAATGACTTCAGGTCTGTAGTGTATGAATTTATCATCGAAGGGTTACGTAATTTAATCAAATAAACTACATTCTACTATGTGCTTCAGATTCTTACTGTATCTAGAGTAAGGAGCAGCAGATTACAGGATGCTGAGGTGGTACCAAACCAGGCACGGAACGCGTGCTTCTTCACTTTTCAAAATTCCCATTAACAAATTCACTATTACCTTAGAATAAACACAGACATGAAAGATGTTTAGTGTTTTGAAAGCTTCTGTACCAGACTATGGTATTTCTTCTTCCCATGATTTTTTTCTCTAAAAAAATGGTACTTGTGGGATAATATACTTTGTACCAATAGTACAGTACATATCCATAATTCGGCTTGATAAACAAGAACTTTTCTAATCTCCAAAAAGAGTTCAGCCATGATAAATCTCTTAGTGCCATTCCTATGAAGTTACACTGTTTACTGAAAAAAGAAAATCACATATAAGCTTTGGTTTTCCATAAAACCCAGGCAGCATCTCTGCGAAGCTCTCTCCCACAGCACACCTACGCTGAACGACAGGACAGCCATCCATTTCCCTGTGTTAAAATAATCTCATTTCATCCCACTGAGAATCACTGCACAGAAACTTCATTTTTCATGCCCAAAATAGTTTCCTGTATCTGTTCTGAAACTCCCATTTGCAATGTAATTGCAAATCACAGGGTTCCAGTAACTGCCAGAGGCATTTACCAATAAAACCCAGTTCTTGTAAACAGCGAAGCGTGATCAGGGCAGAGTCCCTCAGGACGGGACTGTCCCCAGCCTGCCTTCAGGACAGCCCAAGGTGCTGGCGTGGTGGGACGTGTGTCAGTCTGCACCTCTGCAATGGCCAGAGGAACATCTGGATCCTGGCCCCACAACATCTGCCATCAGGGAGCTTCAAGACTGAGAGTCAAGGGTCAGACACCTTTGACACGCTCAATGAGAACTCCACAGCTTCACTCTCCGGCAGCTACTCTACCCTTCACTTCTTTTAAAATTTTTACTTCAGAAGAACAAAAAGTTATCTGAGCTTTTGTGGTCGTATCTATAGTGTCATCCGACTATTACATCCCTTCTTTCCAATAATGAAGCTGTTAAGCTTCCAAATGAAGGCCAGTCACCCCCAATGGAGACGCCAGTCAATACAACACAGTAAACCAGCAGCAGCAGATTGGTCAAACGTGAATGTATTTCATAGAATCATAGAATCATAGAATCATTGAGGTTGGAAGAGACCCTTGGGATCATCGAGTCCAAATACAACAGCCCTTGTCAGCTCTGCTCTGTGCTGGTCAGGCCACAGCTGGACTGCTGTGTCCAGTTCTGGTCCCCACAACTCAAGAAAGACATGGACAGACTGGAGAGGGTCCAAAGGAGGGCCACCAAGATGATCAAGGCCTGAAGAACCTGCCCCACGAGAGAAGACTGAAGGAGTTGGGTGTCTTCTCCCCGGAGAAGGTTCAGGGGAACCTCATCACAGCGCTCCAGTACTTAAAGGGCGTCTACAAAGAGGACAGAGGGTCCCTCCTCACAAGGAGCCACATGGAGAAGACAAGGGGCAATGGGTACAAGTTGTACCAGGAGAGGTCTCATCTTGATACAAGAAAGAAATGTTTTACAGTGAGAACTATCACTCACTGGAACTGCCTCTCCAGGGACGCGGTGAGTCCCCATTGCTGGAGGCTCTAAAGACGGGGTTGGACAGGGTGTTAGACCATCTCATCTCGGCTCCCCTTCCCACCACCGGCTGGACCTGATGATCTTCTGAGGTCCCTTCCAACCCGGGCTGCTCTGTGACTTTAACACAGAACATTACAGCAGATAAACCAGAACTTGAACAATGTTACAAACATCTGATGTCAATTTGACCAAGATGTGTGACAAATATCCTCAGAAACTAAGTAATCTAAAGACAAACATTTCCTTTTTAAATTGCTGCTGAGTAGCAGAAATACATGCAGCTAATTCTGAGGAATCCACAGGTCCTGAGAGCTTGAAACAGACCTTATTAAATGGTGAAAGAGCAGTCAATTGGTGGCAACACCGTACCACCCACAGGTGCTTGGGGAACAGAAGCAAAGAACTGCAAATGCTGTGAAGACTGGAAAAATCCTACTTGTCACCCTGCATGCATTTACGACAGCATCCTGATTAAAACTGGCAGATTTAAAGAATACGGCCCTTCTTAAGAGCAGCACTCAGCTATGGATTCTACCATGTATTATAAAGTACCACATAAAAATTTATTTTAGTCTTTTTACAATAAAAATAAATTCATAAAAGAATACAATTATAAGCACATCTATATGGAAAGAAAACTAATGCAAAATACTTAATTCACAAAGTTGATCAGAAACAGTTCAGCAGATCCAAGCACAATTCAAGAAATCTTCTGCACTTTTCACAGGTGAAGTGTCTGACACAAATGGTGATCTCAACCTTTCAGTTTCTCTAATGAAACTTACGGGAATCTCAAACAAGTTTCAGATTAAATGTTGGTATTTCAAAGCCTCGCATCGAAGATACCATCCTGAATTAAAACAAGGTACCTTTTCTCGCTGGGTGGGAAAATGCCCACCACTCCCAAACCTGTGGTTTCATGAAGAATAATGGAGCAGACAGAAAAAGGAGAAGGGATCCTGCAGGAAAAGCACCGCTAGACAAGCGGGTGGCTGTGACCCACAGATCAGGATACTGTGGGCAGCTGTAGCCCGCGAGAACAGTCTGGGGTCAGCCCAAGAGGCCACTGTCACTTCCAACACCACCTCCCACAAGCAGCACCCTCACCCCGCTCAACTGGCGACACTGGGAAAACAGATATTCCCAGTTCACCCAGACGACTGTCTGTGAGCATGTAATAGAAAAAAAAACCAAAACCAACTTTTCCCCACCTTTTCAACCAGATGTTATGAAAATCACTGCCTTATAAGCCCCGATGAGCCTTAGCTGTTCCAAAACCCCATTATCTTAACTCAGTGAAAATGCAGATGAGCTGAGCAAATTAAAAGATAAGGAGAAACACACTACCTGCCTGCCCGCATCCCTTCTGCAATTACTGTACCACCCTCCTGTAGCGCGCAGTGTTTGAAGAACTGCTGTTGCTGTGTTCAGGGAAATTTAACCTCTGCCAAACAAACTGCCAGCTAAAAACTCGTGGCATTAAAAACATTGCATGAACTCCCCAGGTTACCAACAGGGTGTCAAACTGCTGGCTGTACAGCAGGTGACGTCTAAGACGACACGCAGAGGAGAGAAGGCAATCTCACACGTTACCCAGAGGCAGGAAGTGCAGCAGCGGAGGAGTTTTGCTTACTTTGGTTCGCCTATCTTGATGCCCGGGTGCTGCGTGTAGGCGTGGGAGTGGGTGCTGGGAGCGGACTTAAACGCCATGGGGCAGATGGGACATTTGTAAAATACTTCACAGTGAGAGCCCTGGATGTGAGACTTGAGGGCGGCCACGTCCGAGTACACCACGTTGCAGTGCACGCAGCTGCAAAAGAGCAGAGAAGGGTCAGTCCAGCCCAGCTCGAAGCAGTACCCAAAGACACTGAATAAACACTCACTTTCAAGCACGTGAGAGAGATAAGCATATACACATACAACCCGATTAAACTACCTCATTCTGGCAATTTAAACGACTCGGTAAGAATCAACATGAACAGAGATTTGAGTAGCAGAAAGTAAGAAAAAAGAAATTTCCCAAATTTAATTTGAAAATCTAAGAGATATGAAGCCAGAAGATGTTTTTACGGCACTACAACAAAACAGAGGGGTCGACAGAGGAATATTCTATTGATTGTAAAAAGAATGCTTAAATCCTCTGCAAAACTGTAAAGAGACTTTACAAAAGGCATTTTTATCACATGCAGTGGATTGTATAAGGTACGCCGCAGCAATCTAGAAACTACCACCAAAATGGAAACCCAGTAAGGAAAACACTTCCACCGTTTCCCTTGCTTAGATTAAATGAAGACAAACTGGTACTGATTTTCTGTACATGGAATCAAATCAGTGCTTGGATTTAAAAACCAAAAAAAAGAGTGATTTAAACTCAGGACAACTAAACCAAACCTCTACATCAGATCAATCTATCAGATTGGAATTCTGAAAATAGTTTTCAAAAACATACTTCTGCTGTGTCGAAAATTTGTGACCTTTCCGCATCTATTCGAAAATGAAATGATTAAAAAAATCAAGTTAATATTAGTACATAAGAATTTCTATACACAACGGTCCCTTACAGCACTGTACATCCCCAGTACTAAATACTACCGAACAAGCCCAAGAACACACTGCAATAAGCAATTACGAAATAGCCTGTCAAATAAACAAATTCCTTACTGACCAGTGTTTTGCAGTAAGAGTTTTACAATTTAAATGTAGAAGGCCTCTATCCTTCCAAAATTTTAATTTTGGCATCATGGTAGGATGGTTGTTGTCATATAAACATCAAATAATTGTTGACACTGTTTTAGGGCCATGATGCCAGCAATAAAGCAGGAAATAGAGTTACACATTGCATTCAAGAATCCCCTTTTCCTTCTAAAATGTGTAATCTTTGAATTTTATGAAATGTCACCCTTTCTTTTCCGAGCACTTAATTTACATTCTTAATACTGTTAATCAAGTTTGTATCTATCTAGTCTCCACCTACCAATGCATTTTCTAAAGGAAATGGTCCTTTTTGGGTCTGTTAAGATATTCCCTGTTTACAGAGGTGAGTGTTTCTGCACAGCGGTACAGAGCCCGACCCTCTCATTGACAGACCTACCCCGCGGTGTCACCTCAGGAGAGCGGGGTGCCACCTCTTGCCTCCCCGTCCCATCCCACCTGCACTTTACTCTCTAGTGATGCGACAAAATAAACGATCCTCAGCATCCACCACTGAATTAAAACAGCTCCCAAGGACTGAGCCTTCCTTCCTCGGACTGCTGGAACTGCTGCTTGTTTGCAACTCGGAAGGACGCAGTTAAACTTAAGGTTGAGACTTTCAGCAGATTCAGTTCAGACAACCAGCCTAACTCACTGAAACCAAACTGAACTCCCTTCACAGAGGACCTGTGGAAGGGCAGGTCGTGCTGTTCCTCCAGCAAACGCGCCATGGTGACCAGGAGATGCTGAGGAGTCCAAGAAGGGAGACATTAATTCTCCCAGATACGGCTTTTCTTTGCAGAGGTATTTGTGTTTTAGCCTCACCATACACAGAAATTCTGACTTGGAGTGACGTGAGATGTTTATGATACACCTTGAAAAGTTTAGTTAACTTTAGTTCAGATTCACAGTGAAGGATTTGTGAGTCTTCTGCTGTTACTGGTGCAGGCCGGGAGTCCCTGAAGATGGTTCTATCCGTGTCCAAACCCCAGAGGCACAGACTAGAGGCAAGGGAAGGAGCGTGGAGGTAGCAGATGTGAGAAATTTAGCAGACAGACTGACTACGGCTTGGGAGGGAAGAACAGAGAACAACCCAAAGAGCTGTGAGCTGTGCCAGGCTGCGGGTTCAGGCTGGGAACAGCCAGCTGGATGCAGTCAAAGTGCTTTCTTCCCCTCCTGGCAGATGTCACAGCTGCCCTAGTAAACGCGGTGGCACCCGAAGAGGAAAGAAGCTGCCTGCTGGTGAGATGTTACATGGCCCTTCTCCAGCCAGGGAGGGTGGAGCAGAGACGTCTCAAGGCTGTGGAGCAAAGCTGGGCTCTTCTCACCTCTCCCTGTGCCGCCTGCCACTCACTGCCAGCAACACTCTAACCTAGAACAGGTTTTCAAGACTTTCAAAACTTAACACTCCCATGAGATGCCTCTGATCCCCATTTTCTCATTGAGTTGCCATAAACAGGGAAACAGAAGAATAAAAGGGAAACTGAAGAGTAACAAAGAAGAACCAAAAGACCAGGCTGTTTGAATGACAAAGGTAATTTTCAAGTACTGTGAAGCTGAGGAAACTTGAATTGGAAAGAGAGCAGCCAGGCAGGTGCAGAACGCCCATCAGCATCTCCACAATGAATTTGGCAGTAAATACCCAAAATGACTGTCCTACCAGAGAGAACAATCTCAAATTCAATGTTTTGAGAAAACTCTGAAGGTTTTTTCTAAGAACCCGAAATTAAGAAAATAATCTGAATTCTCTAGACCTTATAAACTGTGAAGTCCTGAATCTGACATTTTATGGCTGGATGAGATTAGCCAATATTCTGATTTAATAATGTACAAAAGCGTGCCCAAAACAGAGCAGAATCCCAATGTGGTATTTATTCCAAAATTTGTAGTACTAATAGCATTGTTGCCGTGACAACCTTGCACCCATGAAGCTGTATTCTACAAACAATGCCTATGAAAATGCACAATTACATTTAAAAGCATAAATTATACATAAGTTGAGAACAGAAGTAATGATTATACTGACCGAAAGCCAACTCTTCGGGTATAATGCAGGCAGTTCTTAGTGACATGGGTCTGGAAGTGGACAGATCTGCAGATGGCTCCGCACTCGGGACAGGTGTATGGAGATTTATGCTGATGAATTCTCTGGTGTGATGCAAAGCTGCACTGGTTAGGGAGCAGCATCTGGCAGATATTGCATGTCTTCTAAACGATAAACCAAAACAGATGAAACAAAAGGTTGGGTTCAGCTCTACATACCATGTCAAGCACTGCAATATATCAAATAAAAGGTTACACATTTCGGCCGATGGGAACCGGGAGGAGTAGTGGGCACGGGCTGTGGGCCCTGCTGGCACGCCTGGCGGGACAGAGCTGGCAGATACCAGCCACCCTGGCACAACAGAGCCCTTTCAGATGCCACTCACCACGGGGGGTGCATGTTGGCTTGTATAAATTTCACTGAGGTGCCTCACAAGGTCACCTTCACAGGGCACAACCTGAGAATCAAACCGTACGGTTTTAACTCAGTGCATCACAGAAAGTAAAAAAGCCAAACCAAACCCACCCATCAGACTACCTGCACTTTCCTTGGGCCTTGCTCCTGATGAATTCTAAAAGGTAATATCCATAATAGCAATAAAATGTAATATTATCAGGCAAAACGTTTGCTGATAATTGCAAAATATATTTCCTGGGCTAGCATACACCACCTGCATTACATCAACATACCGTGCATCTGAGCAAAAATGAGAGATATATACAATATTTACAAAACTCTTCTTTGCAGGGCAATCTTTCTACATGCAGGAGTAACTTACTAAGCTCATTCTTTTCTTGTAATTTGTTACACAAAAATATTTAAAAAAAAAACATTCTTAAACTACATGTTGACTATATGCCAAATCAGAAACACTGAAATTCTTTGGGTGCTCTGTGCCATTTTTGTATGTATGTATGAATGAGGAAATCTTGAAATAAATAATTAATGAATAATCCCTTTCCTCATGGTAAAACAGTTTCTTACTAAAAGAT